>JARFJB010000314.1:0-66138 GCA_036346205.1 Vesta saturnalis
GGGAAACGTAAATAACGGTTTCTCAAAAGGTCAAGCACTTGCGGCGACCAGCACTCAGATTAAGATGATTGGTCACGTGCACTCGGACTTGTTTAATCAAGAAAATTTGCTCATAAGCGGTGTTGAGCTAAAAACTATACTTTCATTAGACCAAAATATGTGGAATGGAAAATGATAGTTCTGATAGCATTTTCTGGTGTAGCACTCACAGAATAATCTCCATCTTTCTGCGTCACCTGGTCTAAGTCCTTGGAAAATTTTGTATTTGTATGGATAGATTTTGTCCTCTTTAGAATAAAGCGTGCTGTTGATTTCGATATGCCCACATTATTCTGAATTTGCAGAGTAGTTGATATTTCGGAATTTTCAGTATACTTGCTCAAATACATGCACTCCGCTGTAATGCAATTTTGATTGCTTAAGATACAACACGATACTATATCTAACTTTTTTCCATTTGAATATCCTGTTTCCATATTTTATTAATAAATTAACTGCTAACGAGAATTAGTGCGGAAAACTAATAACAAAAGTAACCGTCAAGTGGGGACAATAGTTTAATTCAATTCAACAAATCATAGTATTTGTTTACCTAAGCCTACTTTTCTAATGTCAGACAGAGGTTAACAGACATCTAGAATGAAATCATTTTTTTGCGCGACTATGCTCTATCTGGTTGCTAAGAATAAGTACGGCGGTATTTTAAAATATTGATACAATTATTACAATTTCCAATTGTCATCGGAAGCTTATTTTAGAAAACAAATTTCAGTATCTTGTGCGACTCTTGTGGATGAGTTTCCTTGTCGCTACCCTTTCCAATAACCTGATTAGTGCATTTCTCATTTCGATAATTTAAAAAGAATTGTTATGATTTTGCATTTTGTGGACGGAGATTTTTATATTTGTAATATATGTCCAAATAGTTAAGTTTATTATGTGTAATGTTAATAACAACAACTGATCGCTGAATATTTGTTTTCGTTGGGGTATTTTTACAATGATTAATCCATCACGTTCCTCAAAGTCTTTTTTACATTATATGACTCTTCTCGTCTACATTCACCAGCTACTACTAATACCATTCCTACCTATAAAAAATATAATACTTTACTAATGTATTTTTACTTTAAAATGTAATCTGCTACCTTGCGTGCAAGAAATTTTTCAGATTCACCTAAAATATTCATTCTAGTTTTCCATGTTATTTTCACAAAAAAAACTGTAATAGCTGCAGTTACTTACAAATTGTTATAGCAACGAAATGCAAATTTTTTACATTAAGACAAATTGATATGAGACTAATATACACATGTACATATCGTTATTTATTAAGTACATATTTAAATCTTTTGTGGTCGCCCAAAGAACGTCATAAATATCTCGAACATTAAGGACTACCGATCTCAGACAATAGTTGGAGTCATCGCTTCGCTCTTCCTCCAAACAATTATCTTCGATCGATAAAATGTTCTTACATTTCTAGATACTTAATATACTATAATTATAATTCTTTAGGGTAACTATGCAACCCATTTCATGCGTTCATAACGAAAACAAGCAAAATTGTAAAAACAAAAACAATAATCTATGTCAGAGTGACGTTTAAGCTTCATGTCAGATAGAGATTAATAGACATAAATACATGTTAACTTAAAAAAATTCCAAAGCCGCCCGCTTCCATAAGATATTAATAATACAGTTTAACCATTTTTATTCATAATTAATTAATTTTTGGACTTACTTTACGTTATATTAAGAAACTTTATAAAGAAGTTATGTAAAATTAAATTTCTTTAAAAAATATGTCTAGACTTTTTCTTATAAAATTTGAACTAACACTTAAATTCTACCTTAGGAATTTTTTATGCGTCATATCAAAAAATTGCATAGAACATAAGTAATCATATGTTTAAGGTCTATATCTAGGTATTTTTCAATCTTTGAAATATGCAGTTGTTTAGCGATCGTGAAAAAAACCTACACGACCTGCATGACAAAAAATCCCATTAATTAGATTACACTTACTTTTAAATCAGGCGGCGACGCAGGCGCAGACGCAGCCACAGCCGTAGACTCAGCGCAGACGCCGACGCGGACGCAATCGTTGACTCAAACGCAGCCACATCCGCACACGCAGGCGCAGACGCAGATGCAGTGCAGACGCAGGCGCAGACGTAGACGCAGCCACAGCCGCACACGCAGATGCAGGCGCAAATGTAGACGCAGATGCAAACGCAGTCGCGGCAGCAGACGCAGACTCAGACGCAGACGCAGACGCAGAAGCGGGCGCAGGCGCAGATGCAGAAGCAGATGCAGAAGCAGATACAGAAGCAGATGCATTTTTCTGCGCAGACGCAGTTGCTGACGCGAGAGCAGACGCAGACTCGGACGTAGACCCGGATCCAGCCGCATACGCAAACGCAGACTCAGACGCAGCGGCAGACAAAGAGCAGACGCATGAGCATTATGTAGACACAGATAGACGCTGATGCAGAAATGTCAAAATTTTTTGTTCTTATTGTTGTGAAATATAGTGTATATAATTTTACGTTGGTAACTTGGAGACAGATATGGTAAATAAACGATAAAGCTCAATCGTGCAAAAAAATTATTTCAGTTCTTGTAATTTAAGTTGTCATTTAGATGCCTTTTAACCTCTGTCTGTCATAAAGTTTTAAACGTCTGCTTGACATAGATTATTGTTTTTGCTTTTACAATGTTGCCTATTTATAAAAGGTATTATCCTAAAACAATATTATTAAAATTTCCTTTTAATTTCCATTTTGTATGTTGGAGGGTCGTATGGTGTTCCACACCAGATATTTCTGATTTCAGATGTAGTCCTTCAACATATATAATGAAAAAAATTGCCTATCCTTAAAAACCTATAAAAATGAAATAATTTAGATAAAGACAAGCTAAGTGCGCCAATAACATTGGAAAGACAAGTCACCAAGATTAGATGGGTTTATAGTAAAATTTTATATTCAATTCTGGAAGAAGTTAGACGTTCATTGTTACAAAGCCGTAACAAGTATCCTCAGATATGAAACAAATCATGAAAAGTTCAATAATTAGCTTAATACAAAAATATACTTTAAATATTCAGAACCTCGATACTAACTACGGACTATAAGATACTAGCAAAAACAGTTTCCAATAGACTTATGTGCGTAATAAAAGCTGTAGTCGCCTCAGACCAATCATATAGCATACCTGGACGATCGATATATGATAGCATTCACTTACTAAGAGATACAATTCATTATGCAAATACAGAAAATAAATCACTAGCCGTTGTTTCACTTGATCTGGAAAGCGCTTTTGATAACATACATCACAATTATTTGTTCCGCGTTCTGAAAGAAATGAAATTTCCTGAATGTTTTATCAACATAATCAACACTATGTATTCACCAGCAGACTCACATATACGAATTACAACATCCGCTACCATAACCAGTAGAAAGAAGACAAGGGATCAGGCAGGGGTGTCCACTATCACGCCCGTTTTTTCGTTAGCAATTGATCCACTTTTACGGTTGTGCAAAAAAGAACTGATGGGTTTTCAAATACCTATGGACAGTCCCCAAAAAGTTTATATTTCCGCATACGCTGATGATATATCCTTTTTTGTGTCCCATGAGAACGATTTCAAAAAATTAAAGAAATGTTTTGGAAGGTTCTCAGAATTCGGAGCAGCAATTAACATAGTTAAATCCAAAGGTTTATAGTGCGGTGCGTGGAAAACAAGAAAAGATTCGCCTTTGCATTGACATTGGACATGAGAAGGTTTAAAAATCCCGGGAGAGATTTTTAGTGGGAAAGAGAACATTTTAATCGATGTGACAGAAGAAGAATGAAAGAAACATAAATAAATAGAATCACAGAACAGGATATTTATAATTAACAGGGCGCGTTAAAATTATTAACAATTTTATAGCGTCTAAATTGTGACATCTTTAAATGATCGAAATTTCAGATAAAATGGCAGAATACATTCAGACCACACTAACAAGCTTTATATGGAAAAACAAAAAGTACTGGACCAATAAGGAAAGCTTATGCTTACCAGTTCAACTAGGAAGTTTAGCAATTATATAATGTAGAAGCTAACTGAGCAAAAATGTTCAATTACAATCTTAAGTGTAGCAAGAGGCGAATGCAGTGTTTTACCATACAGAACTTAATTTATATCATTCCCGTTTAACAAGATTTTTAATAAGTGTAATAGATGCCGGGAGCAGAATTCCATTGAAGTTTAATAACTTTTCGTTATGTAAAAACGACATAAATATCCTACCTATATGTCTGTCCTTTATGGCCGAAGCCAATTTGCAGACTAATTCTCTAGCAACGTATAGTCCAAATGTGGCTTATACTTATTTGGAAACTGCTTTGAACCTGAAAACTAGAAAATCGTACAAAAATTTAGTAAGACATACGTTCCTCCAATAGCAAGAACCGAATTACTTATGAAATACAGAGAACTCACACGTTTGTGCCACCAACACCTTAAACCGACTACAGAAATGGTAGGAGCCACAAAATGGCTACCCGACATAATGTTTGAATATTCAGCAAATCAGAAGAGTGTCCTTAAAAGTCATACACGAAGAGGCCGACTAGAAACAATCGTAGCGATTGAATTCGGAGTAAATGGGAGAAACATGTTTAAACAACCGTGTCTAAGAGCAGAGAGCATAAGCTTGGAGATTCACATGCACACGCAAGCACACTCGCAGTCACCCACGCACGCACACGCACACACAGACACGCACGCACACACAAGCATACACACACACCCACACACGCACACACACACATACACTCACACACACGCACACAAACACACAAACACATACACACATTCAAATGTTTGTAACAATTTTAAAATTAGAATTCCTAATCATAATTTACAAAAATTTTAATTATTACTAATAATTAGGGTTTTGTGTGCGAATGTGCAACCCGGAAAACTCAACTTTCAGAGCGCTTATGAACAGATGGCGACCTTATTCGTATTTAACATAATTTTGCACATTCTAACAATTCTGAACTTTTTCTGTCTCGCTAGCGTGAAAATTTTCGAATGTTAATGTATTACACTAGCGCAGTAAATCCGCCAGCCTTCACGCTAAAGGCTGCATATCTGAAAACAGCGCTATAATGATACGATGTACAAATATGTATATATATATATATATATATATATATATATATATATATATATATATATAATAAATATGTACATATATAGAATATAAAAATGATTAAGGTCTAGGCGAAGTTCAGCATGATGAAGCAAAGTGGTTATCTACTGCTCTACCACTTAACCTAGTTTCCGTGACAAACATAAATATAACGCATTTTTCTTAAATTGCGTTGCAATACCACAACCTATCACATTATATATCGACGTGATATACTGACGCATTTTATACACAACTTAACTTTACATTATGAAAGAAGAAATTTTAAATAAAACACAAAGAAAATTAATAATAAGATTATTGAATCACCTGTTCGTCATTTAAGAAGTATAGTTTTAATTTACTTTTAAATATTTTGAAAGAATTAGATTAGATTAGGTCAAATTACCTGTTGAAACATGCACTTATATAATATGAAAACGATTTTTTATGAAGAGTAGTAGTGTGCAATGGAATAGTTAATAAACCTCTATGTCAGAGTTGTAAGTTGTGACCGTTCTAAACCTTAGTCTCTTGTGCAAATATGCAGGATGCTTAGAGCTTAGAATTCGATAGTAGGTACGAGCACAGTGCAGGTATCGTCTATTTTCCATATTCAACCAACTAGTCTCAGAAAGTGGATGAGGGATATGACGAAACTTACGTATACCGTAAATTAATCTTAAACACGAGTTCTGCAACTTTGTATTCTACGTTTTTCACAATTAGTTAGACAAGAGTTGTATACCACATCACAATGATTAATTGACGAAGTACGTAAAGCAAAAGTAATAAAGTTGGATCTCTTGTTATAAACCTATTACTATATGCATTTCATTTCATTATTACAACGACCATCACTATAGATACTACTACATATGCAGCACTGATACATAAATGATAAAACGTTTGCGCTTGCTAGGGATTTAATTGGTCACCACATAACTAGGAAAGCTGCTGTTGAATAACTGCACAAGCCAGCAAGAAGAAATTTTCCGCAGCCCTGTGTGGTACTTCAAGGTTTAAATGATCTGTTCCAAGCTGATTTAGTAGAAATGATCCCTTATACCCGGGTAAATAAAGGATTTCGATACATTTTAGTATTAATAAATGAATTTTCTAAATATATCTGGGCTTATCCCATCAAACGCAGATGTAATGAATAAACTTTTGTCTGATTTGCAAAGGACGCCTGCACATATACAAACTGACATGGGAACGGAGTTTTATAATGCTGAATTTAAAAAGTAATGAAAAAATTTAATATTAATCATTACAGCAGTTATTCAAGCTTGAAGAGTAGCATAGTTGAACGTGTACATTGCACTCTTAAAACAATTATGTGGAAAATATTCAGTATGCATGGTTCCTATAAATGGCTAACAATATTACCTCAAATTGTTGTGGATTATAATTGAAGAAAGCATAGAACCACCGGATATAAACCTATAGAAGTAACGGAAAAGAATGCTACCTCTATTTTGAAACATTTAAAATGTCATAAAGTTCTTGATCATAAGACGCCGAAATATAGAGTGGGGGATTATATATGTATTAGCAAATACAGAAGCATATGCTCAAAGAGATACAAGCCTAATTGGAGTTATGAAGCCTTTCGAATAACAGCAGTGAAACGTTCCAGTCCAATTATGTGATAGTCGAGATGAAGAGATACAAGGACGTTTCTATGAGCCAGAACCTCAAAGTGTTAAACATCCTGACATTCACCTAGTTGAACGTGTAATACGACGTCGAGGAAATATGTCTCTTATTAAATGGTTAGGGTTTGATAATTCTTGCAATTTATGGATTTTTAACAAAGACATTATATAATACGCTCTGTACGATTCCTTTTATATATTTTGATAGTATTATATAATAAATAACTTTTCTTTGTTTAAATTTTTTTTATTTATTATTAATACATACCATACTATGCACTACTCAGGCGTTTCATAAATACGTAATCATGATGTTGCTTTTCCAGGACAGCTGAAATTATTTTACTACACTTCTATTCTTTTCCTAAAGCGTGCAGAGTCTCTAGCTAACTGTTCCCATTCTCCTTTTCGCTTCCATTCTACTACATTGTGAAGTACGTTTTTGAGCTCATTAATGCAGATCCCCTCATTTGTCGTGTTGTCATCTGTTGAAATATAATTCGGTAAATGACATTCTGTTTCATGTACAAATTGTTCCAAAGGTATTTCTCTAAGGTCTTCTATTAATCGCTTAATGCAACAAATGCACTCTACACCATCGTAATGCGATAGAAAATATTTCTCACACAGCCGTATTCCACTACCATACTTACCATAACTAAATTATCTAAATAGTCATCACTAAACGTACCCCATCCATACACTTTTTCATGTTCAGCATCAAATTATAGTGATTGAAATTGACATATTAGTCTTTGCACTGCACTAACACAATCTACAGACTAAGGCCACGACTCTGTACTATAACACATTCACATATTGACCAACATTTATTATTATCCCTATTCTCGGTATGATCGTTACCCCCACTTATTACTTAACGGCTTTCGCAACTTCTACGTCAATATCAATGTTCTGCTTGGCAAATTCTACAATTTGCATAACATGCTACATTGAGATCAAATATATCTTGTAATGGAACTATTAACCTATGTATGTCAACATCAGGCATTTCCGCTGCCGCATGTATTATTTTATTATAAACTGCAGGAAATTCCATAGTAGGTACTAAATCCAATGGGTCTTAGGAAGTCTCCATAACTCTTCTATAGACTCCCATCCTACGTAGATTTCTGATTCTTCACAATCAAAGATGCGTATAATTTTCTTCTTTTTAATAGTTTCATACGATATCGTTTTCGAGCTCATCTTTGTAGGTAGCCATATCCCTTCAGATGTGTAGAAATAATTTGTAATTATCCCTTGATTGTTCATAAGTATGTGCCATACCTGATTATCAAACACCACTCCATTACTCTTAGATCCTCCAAGTTCACGACTGGTTCAAAATTGAATTGGGGTGACAGACCGACACTAACATACTTCGATTTACTTTTATTTAAAAAATACTGCACATTGTTAATTAAAATATCACGATATCTTCGCCTTTTCTACCCCTTGACGTAATATGTTCTCCATTACATACAATACTGGTTTCACATGTACTCCCTCTGCATTTATATCCTACCTTCCCCACTATTTCTACCGTCAAGGTTACCTGATTCACCTTGACCGCCACACTGCACGTTACTTCAACAATCCTACCGTTTCAAGGCCTTCATTCATGGCGTTTCTGCAAGGTTGGCGGGATCTCACCAATCACTTCAAGGATGTCTCCTTGACCTTTCTGGCACCCACATTTTCAAGGTCTCCCATTATCCAGGTTCACTCAATTACAATGTCCTCCGTTCTCACGTTTACCACTATTCCAAGGCTATCATTTTCAAGGTTCACACGCCCTGAAGGTTGTCACAACCTCAAGGTTCCCACACGTACAAGGTCCTCCACCTCTCACGTTTACCACTTTTCCAAGTTTACACAATACGATATCAATCATGTCATTCTTCAAGGTTAACTATACATATGTTTTTACAAGGTCACTCCTTTATTTAAAAGTAGGGTTAACTACACTTATAGTATCGTGTTATTTCCAACAGTGTCAGTATGTCTGCTAGCACAGTACAAGACAATTGGGATGATAGGGAGTGCTACCGACCATTATCACTGTTTAATCTGAGTGTGCGGCGAGCATGTGAAATAATTCCAAACTGCGCGCAATTTGAAAAAACAGGGACTACTGCATTCTACGACATTAGAAGCGCTAAAGAATACATATGAAGATGTGCAGTGGAATACTGAATGGTTTGCCAATCCAGATAAACAAATTCGCTACTTTCACCATCATGCCTTCATGGGTAATTCGGGATACTATTCACACACTTTTGCCCTCCATACTCGTTATCATCTTGCTGGCTATATGCATTTATGCTATGCCTGCTACAAAGCATTGCAACCAAGTTATTGACCACCATACATATATGGATAGATGGGTCGCAATTTACTACATGTCACACCAAGAATATTGGTGGTCATCGTGTAGAGCGCCCCTAACAATTGCGCGAGGTATATGAAGATGATTCATGTATTCTCTGCGGTGAAGTGTATTATTTGGACAATTAGTTTTTTTTATACTGTATATATTGTATGTAATAAATTATTTCCTTTTAGGATCTTACTATGTTCTACGGTGAGAAGATGTGAGACGTGACACCAACATTTTATACGGTTGAACGCTTCATGTGTGGAGTTCGAATAAACCAATGGTGGTCATCTGACACTCCGCTACAGGAGCAACTACTATGGGCACCACACTACGTACGCTCAATTACTTGCACCACGTCCACGCAGGTGTAATGATACAGAAGTGGAAAGGACCTTTTGCACTCGTACTAAATCAAAATGTTTTATTCCTAGAGAAAATCATATATCTGAATAATACACTGATTACATTTGTACATACAACAAATATATATTATCATATCATTATCTTTTTTTAATTTGGTTCTAAGCATGAGCAATCCTTGTAAAAGTGAGATGGCTATCTGAGTAGGTAGGGTGCGCAAACAGGCTTGAGAATTTGTTGAGTGTTAGTGACCAACGCATGTTGTTTAACCTTGGAGCTGTGGTATTCTTAGAAATGTGCGACCTTGGGAATTTTGTGTATAAATATGCCCTACTTCTTTCGCAACCTTGATCCGGTGGTACCTTGAAATTGTTGTAACCTTGGAAATGTGACACCTCGGAATTGTGGTGTGTTCCAAAAGTCTCCAATTTTACATACTGATAGGGGTGAAAAAAGTTTGTAGTGTAACGTGCCAATTCTTGTCTGTCGTTACCTTAATTTAAATTTCGAAATTTGCATTATTATCGATAAGTATATTTACATTACATTAGTATTTTCAAGCATTTCTTTTCTCGTTTAATAATTAAATTTTTATATCGCAATATTTTCTCTTCAGTCTACATAATTACGAACGTCCCTGTGTATATTTTAGACATTCAATTTTAGTTCTATGCGCAGCGTGAGTTGAGCATGCTTGATGCATTTCCGTTTATCATGTCGTGCATTTAAGACGTTATCTTTTTTAAGTTTTGCTTCCCTTTTATAAGGTATGTAAAGGCGTCTAATTACATTTTCTATATATTATGTTTAATAGGGAAACAAGAATCAGAATCAGAATCAGAATCAGAATCAGAATCGGAATCAGAATAAGGAATAAGAGCACAGTTTATCTTAAGAAAAAGCTTTTATTTTGGTAAATTTACGTATCATTGAGTGGCGTGGGTATGACGTCACGAGCTTAACTTTGTTAAAATGGCAGATTAATGCAATGTCATCTTTATGAACCTAAATGGAGATACCTTTGTTTTGCATCATTCACATATGTTGTTATACATATTCTTTGTTCGAATCTGCGTTCGAATCTGCATTCGTTATATCTCTCAATTATTGTAGGGTCAACAACATTTGGTGCCAATAATTTAATGTTACCATATGCTATTGTACGTCTATTTTTTTATGTTGAAGACAGATAAAACTTATAGTGCTTACCTATTCGTCTCTGTTTCGTCTATTTGTACGTTAATTACAAATGGAAATTACCTTTACATTAACGTATATTTGTCTTGGAATTGGAAATGAAAATTCTCAAGCTACAGTTCGTTTATAAACTATTTGTTTTGTACAAGTAAGTACTTATCCTTTTTGTGCAGTTAAGTAAATAACAAATCAGTTAGTGTTATTTTGATACGGTTAAAAAAAAGGAACAGTTGAGTCCTGCTCCTGAAACAAAAACATTTGAGTTCATAACCTATCACAACTGTAATTTATTGACGACATAGGTCAATACACGTTTCATTATGGAATACATGTTGAATAGATTGCATTTTGAATTCTAAGTAAACATAGATAGTAAGCTTATCTACAGTGTTTAATTTAGTAATTTTAAGATTGTAAGGCCGTACAAGAAGTATCGTTTTAGTTATTTTATTCTGATATTAATCAGACATTTTGCTTTATTAAATATACATATAAATACAGGTGTTTAGTGCTTATTCAGATTACCTATTATGTTCTGAGATACAACCTTTCTCAATTTTTGTTGTATTTTAATTGTTAAACCTAAAAATTGAGTGGTGCCCAATTAAACAGGTATAATACTGATTATATCTATGAAAATATCTCACACCTGACGAACTAGTTCTCAATTTCAGTAGGTTTTATAAGTTTGTACCTGACCGTGGTGCAATTTACCTTTGTAACGACAACACTATTAATTTTTTTAATTTTTTATTTGTAATAGTAGCTCAGTCAGAGGTCGCGGGAAAATTTGTTAAACCAGAGAAAAAGTTATTAAATAGAACTGATCCAACTAAGCTCAGAAAACACCACGCAAAAGAGGTTTAGTACTCCTACATTCAATTTGCTTTGATCCAAGCTGAGCTAATTAACAAGAATTTGAGCCTTACGTGTATTATTAAACAAAATATGCATTTTCGTACATAAAAAATCTACTGAAAAAATGTTTAGGCCACCCCTGTTATTTGGTTACCATAGCAACCAGAAATAATGTACTCATCAATTGTTGTTACACCTGACGGACATACCTTGTGAACCAACTTTCAATAAAATCGCAAAAGCCTTTTGGAAGGAAATGATATGTTTTTCATCTGTTAAATTAAGCGTTATTAGACACATATTTACATAGAATTTCCGGCCTAAAATAAAGTAATCTACCTCTCATATCAATTTGGCAAATAATTTAGAAACACCTATATATATATATATATATATATATATATATATATATATATATATACAGGGTCCGCTTTGGGAGCTGATTCTATGAGTATCTGCTAAACCAAACTTACTATAATTTTGAAAATTTGGTGACAGGATAATGATGTTAGCTAACTCATCTAAAATATTTTGTTCGTACCACTTCCGGTTATACCGAAGTCGGTATAGTCGCTTATTTTAAATGGAACACCCGATATTAATACATTTTGGATTCTATGTCGAATTTTAAGTAAGTTTGTTAAATAAACTAGATAAAGCCTGTCCGGTAGAACTGAACGGGTATCGGATTAACAAGGAGGATTGTCAATATATGGTTCTATTGTGCTTGAAACCGCCTTAATGCTTTGCTGTCTCGTACTTATTGTACGTGACAAAGAAAGATGGATATATTATGAATAATGCCTCTATTTCTGCCGAACAAAAGCGTTTGCAACTTTCACACATAATGACAAGGCAATAAGAATCAGATGCAGGTAGAATAGAAATTCAATAGGTATAATAAAATGCCAGTGGTTCTCAACACTGCTTAAAATTACATTTAAAATTTATGGAAGAATGCAAGTTTTATAATAAACATTTATAAAAGCCATTCATAATAATGAATATTCGATTAAGTATAGGTATTTCAATTTACATTTAGAAAGTTCATTGTATACCTAAGTATGGTAATGACGTTTTAGTGTACTCAATTACAAAAGAATCCAAATAAATATGCAATACTGTAACAATAAGTAATTAATAATAGATTATTATACCATTTAGTAGGTACATATAGGTATAAATAAAACAACTGCAATATCTATATTATCATTATTCTTTGAGTAAGCGTTTATATAAACTAACCATTAATATAATGCCGAAAAGTTGAGTAAAGAAATTCAATTAGTTTTAAATACAGTCGATTATTTTAAAGAAGAAAAAGAAAATGGTTCCACTATTATCTACATTTTCTGTTCAACAAAGAACAGCAAACGCGTTAAAACTTTCGGTTTCGACGGTGGGGAAAATCTGTGCTTTAAAAAAAAATGGCGGCGAGTTGGAACCTCCAGTGAAAAAACAGCGTGTCAAACTTTGCACTACAGATTTTCCAGAAAATGGAAAACAAACAATTCGTGCATTAATTACGAGATGTACGCGAAGAAGGAACACGTAACGTTAAATTCATTATTAAACTTCTTAAAATTGAGAACCGCGTATGAAATAGGAAAAACCAGTTTGGCTCTAGTGTTAAAAAATATGGGCTTTAAATTCCAAAAAACCAACAATAGACGCGGTTTTGTGAACAAAGCCACATTGTCGCCAAAAGAAACGTTTTTCTGAAAAGTATCTCAAAAATCTTAACTCCGAAAGTTCGAGACAGTTTGTTTTACAGACGAAACGTGGATATTTAGTAAAGGTAGTACGTCAAAATGTACTTGGCAAGATAACAGTGCAAAGAGTTTACATCAACCGAACAAATCATCAGATGGAAAACGATTTATTATCATTGAAGCAGGTAACAGAAACGGTTTTATCGACGGAAGTCAATTAATTTTCGGTACAAAAATAAATCATTAGATTATCACGATAATATGAACGCAAATTGTTCGAAAAATGGTTTGAGGAATCACTTTTACAAAAATTAGAGGAACCATCAATAATTGTCCTTGACAATGCGAGTTATCATTCTCGAAAGGCAGAGAAGGCAGTCAAAGTTTCTTGGAAAAAGAAGAAATACAGCAATGGTTAACCGCTAAAAAATAGCGTGGGAAAATTTTATGACAAAGGCAGAGTTAGTGGAATTGGCCAAAAGAAACAAAGTAGACCAATGCGAAAATATGTAATCGATGAGCTAGCTCTATCATATGGACATGAAGTTTTGCGCCTGCCGTATCATTGCCATTTCAATCCAATTGAGTTGGTATCATTACTAGAACAAATACGACAAAAGTATCGTTGCGACATCCGGAAAAGACGAAGATGTTCTTAATACGTGGAACGACGCATTAAAAACAGTTAGTGCGGAAATATGGCAAAATGTATTGATCATACGGATAAAATAATTAAAGATACTTTTGTTAATGAAGAGATTGTGATGAAGTAAGACCTCTTATTTTCACAGTTAACACTGAAGAAAGTGATGACGATGATCTTTTCCAAGATTTGGATGACTCAGGAAGTGATGAATCTGAAGCCGAATGACAATTATAATTTTTACATTTAATTATAAAAGTATATCTTTGTAATTTAATTAATATTTACTAACTATAATAAAAATGTATTTGTTATTGTTGTTATAAGTATAAGTGAAAGGTGTCAATTGAAATTACTTATAGGTAATTAGTAATCGATTATTATTTTATTATACAAAAGTTGCATTTCTTCACAAATTATATAATGTTAAAGCAGTGTTGAGAACCACTGGCATTTTATTATACCTATTGAATTTCTATTCTACCTGCATCTGATTCTTATTGCCTTGTCATTATGTGTGAAAGTTGCAAACGCTTTTGTTCGGCAGAAATAGAGGCATTATTCATAATATATCCATCTTTCTTTGTCACGTACAATAAGTACGAGACAGCAAAGCATTAAGGCGGTTTCAAGCACAATAGAACCATATATTGACAATCCTCCTTGTTAATCCGATACCCGTTCAGTTCTACCGGACAGGCTATATGAAATTTCAGTCGTTTTAAAAAAAAACATTTTTCTACAAAAATTGACAGATGCGGTCTTAGTAATAACTCGTTCATTGTTCTGTTCCTGTCAAACAATTTGAATAAAACTTTGAGGTGTTGTAGGTAAAGGTTTATTGCAACAGTTTGCAAAAAATGACATTTGTATTTTTCCTAAAAATAAAATTATGAATGTCTAAACTAGACTGTCAAAAAATGCAAGTTACTCAAAAAAATCAAATGGAAACCCCTATTTTTTATTACTCAGATTGATTTAACGTCAAAAATTAAAGAAGAAGAAGAAATAAAGAAAAATATTTGAATAAGTTACTGCAAAAAATTATAAAAATTGATAATTTTGTGATTCAAAAGTCATTTTTGCCAAATAGAAATTTTCTAAGTCATCTTTTTCAAATTCGATATACAACATAAGTGTAAAAATTTAATACTTTATGAGTAAACCGAAAAAAACTACGTTTTACTGCGGAGGTGATACATACTTATCATTACACGATAAAGATGCTTATTTATTTTGTTTTTCTTTTGCAGTCAATAATTTAATAAAATTGTTGACAGTTTGTGTTTTTCTTGATGAAATGGCTCGACTTGAATATTCTAATACAGATTATTTGAATTTAATTTTAATTCACGGAGAATGTCATAGAGTTGTAAAACGAACAGTAAGAACATTTATCGAACGCTATCCTGAGCGCCCCCGACCATCAGCAGATACAATAATACGTATGGTTCAAAATTTGGAACAGTTTACCACATTTAAACACTCTGCGCCTCGCAAAAAAACTGCTATTGGTAACGAACAGAATGAAGTTATAACTTTAGGATATTTCCGTGCCTATCCTTGTAATTCCTAATTTTTTAACTAATATCATATGGACGGACGAATCTAAATTTACGAAAAATAGCATATTTAATCGCCGAAACTCGCATTACTGGAATAACGAAAATAGCAATCCAATTCGCGAATGCCATTTTCAGGAAATTTGGAATTTTAACGTATTTTGTGCTATTCGGAATAACGAAATCTTTGACGTGTATTTTTACAACGAAAATTTGAGAGGTTTAAAACAGTTGATTGTTGCGATTTATGATTACAAATTTAATTTCTAGGAGAAAATTATCTTGAGATATTAAACACTCGAATTCAACCCCGATTAAATCTAGAAACGGAAAATTTATGGTACCAACAAGACGGTGCGTCCCCTCACAATACCAACGCTGTTTCCATGAAACTTTATGAAGTTTTTCAAGATCGTTGGTGTGCCAATAATGGTCCCTTTCCATGGCCACCTAGGTCACCTGATCTTACGCCAATGGATTTGTATCTTTGGGGCCGAATTAAAAATATTCTTTATGCTACACCACTAACGACTAAAGAAGATTGCATTGCAAGAGTGCAAAATCCCTTCAATTCTCTTTCTCCACAAGAAATTCAAAGGGCTACAAATGAAGCCGTTATAAGACGGGTTCAACAATGTCTTGCGTCTAACGGGCAACATTTTGAACATTTACTGTAAATTAATTTACATTTGATCACGAGCAAGAAATACTAAATAAGCGACTTTATCGTGTAAGAATGCACTGATAAGTATGTAGTTACTACCTCCGCAATAAAAAGTAGTTTTTTTCGATTTACTCATAAAGTATTAAATTTTTACACTTATGTTGTATATCGAATTTGAAAAAAATGACAGAAAATTTCTATTTGGCAAAAATGACTTTTGAATTTTTTACAGTAACTTATTCAAATATTTTTCTTTATTTCTTCGTCTTCTTTAATTTTTGACGTTAAATCAATCTAAGTAATAAAAAATAGCGGTTTCCATTTGATTTTTTTGAGTAACTTGCATTTTTTGATAGTCAAGTTTAGACATTCATAATTTTATTTTTATGAAAAATACAAATGTCATTTTTTGCAGACTGTTGCAATAAACCTTTGCCTACAACACCTCAAAGTTTTATTCAAATTGTTTGACAGGAACAGAACAATTAACTAGTTATTACTAAGACCGCATCTGTCAATTTTTTAGAAAAATGATTTTTTTTAAAACGACTGAAATTTCGTATCTAGTTTATTTAACAAACTTACCTTAAAATTCGACATAGAATCCAAAAATGTATTAATATACGGGTGTTCCATTTAAAATAAGCGACTATACCGACTTCCGGTATAACCGGAAGTGGTACGAACGTGAAAATATTTTAGATGAGTTAGCCTAACATCATTACCCTGTCACCAAATTTTCAAAATTATAGTAAGTTTGTTTAGCAGATACTCATAGGATCAAGCCCTAATATATGAGTGGAATATATGTATATATATATATATATATATATATATATATATATATATATATATATATATATATATATATATATATATATATATATATATATATATATATATATATATATATATATTGCAGAGACTGCAACTCGAATGTAAAATTAAAGTTAATACGCGAACTGGCATAAGCTAAATAATTTACATTATATTTCATTGCCACGAGTTGATTATATTTTATAATTACTAAGTCATGCGGTTTATTTCGTGGCTAATATAATAATGAATCATGCATTTGGGGCTTGATTTCTGACTAGGACGGTGAAAGAGTCATTAATGGTAGGTTTGTTTATAGGCTAGGATCTTGCAGGGATTGCGCATGAGTTTTATATCTTGCTAGTGAATAATAAGAACCGCTGCCTACCTCAGTAACAAACCCTTTAGCCGAATCATTTAGCCCCTTTGGGTAAGAAGCACACCATCACCTTAGCCAAGAATAACCCCTAGTAAAGTTACTAATTCGAGATAACAATCATTCCTACTTTAGCTGAGAAACGAACCCACGCTTTAAGCGACACATTAGCTTAGATTTGAATCAAAGACATGTGTGTTTAATCACGTTTTGATTTTGCGTTTTAGATATGGGCTTGCCCTTATATGACCTTAATATGGCCTTGGCTTGACCTTGACTTGACCTCGATTTGACTTTGAGCTTGGGTTAACCTTGATCTGTCTGCCTCATCCAGGCCTTTAACTGACCTTGAATTGACCTCGCCTTAACTTGATTTATAGACACACGCAATAGAAGAATTTCCAGCACTTTTGGGTTGAAAAGTGTATGATGGAGCATGTCAAGCCGAAAATGAAGGACAGTTAAGACGGAGGATTTACAGAAAAATTCGAGAGATAGATATTAAAGCCGCCCAAGACCTTATGGGAGATATTCTTAGAAAATTGCGTCTTCACTTCATTTAACTTAAGTTCTCAATTTTGTTAATTATAATTATTATAAGTTTTTGTTATGAACGAATAAGTTCAAAGCAAAGTACAGGTCGTAGGCTCAAATCCTACTCG
Source organism: Vesta saturnalis (assembly GCA_036346205.1). NCBI lineage: Eukaryota > Metazoa > Arthropoda > Insecta > Coleoptera > Lampyridae > Vesta > Vesta saturnalis. The sequence continues at coordinate 18,090 of JARFJB010000314.1, forward strand.
AGGTAAACTTTTTATTTATGTATTTAATAAAATTAATAATAATTGTTAATTATAAGTCTATTAATTACGTTTGATAGTTGTAAGTTTAAATAAAACATATTTGTTTGTAAAACTGAATATAATATTTTGTGCCAAAAGTTTTAAGACATACGTTAATTAGTACATCTGTGAGCCCTCGCATTAGTCCAGATCAGCCTTTTTTAGTGCCACACTTATCCACGGCGACACACTAAGTCATGCTAAGAAACTCTTCTACTTTAGCATAGTAACAAAGACTCTCCTTAGTTTGGCGTGTGAATCATCTTTTTGATGGAGTTGTACCGAGGTAAAAACCTCTTCTACTGTACCTGAGAAGCGAACTCTCGCGTGTGTCTAAACCTCCCTTTTTAGTGGAGACACCTAGTGAAGCAACTCTTTTAGCTGAAATAAGGACCTTTTTTGTCTGAGAAGCAATCCCTCACGCTACCTGGGTTAACCCTTTTAGCGGAGATGCACTTAGCTGAGCGGAGACATACCTATCCATCTACTTCACTACGGAATCGCACCCCCCGCACCCCCCCTTTAGATGAGATTTAAACCTAACCACGCCTTATCTAGGAAACAAATATTTTAGCTGAGAAACAGATCTTAGCCAAGATCTAATCATTGTCATCTGTAATTCTTGTGTAAATTTCGTATGATGCTCTCTCTTTAGAAGTAACATAGCTATACTACATGCCTCTGTACCTCAGATTTAAACATCAGCAATCCACCGTTAACATTGAATCTTCGACATGCTTTTTCGATCGTTTTGGACCCTTGATGTATTCTGTATTGATTCGCCTAAAACAGAACGATCCGTAGGGAGCTGTGGGATTGAGGCCAACCATTCCTAATCAAAAATGTAACGCTGATAACTACTCTGTCTTTGGTGGTGCACGAGATCATGGTTTCGCTCTTCCTGATTGCGGATACATCCTAAGAAAATATATTATATGTTTTTCAAAGTAAAGTTTTATTTTATTAAAATTGGTAAAAACATCGTAATCAGTCCATTCAACAAACTAAAAAAAACAGGTTTTATTCTTACATATATTGCGTCTATCTAACTTAACTGTACAATTTAAAAATAAACACTAATTATGACATTTAGAAAATTTGATCATAGGGTATCTTCGTAAAGATAAGATTAGCCGAATGTTTAAAAATAACAGCCAGAGCCTCTTCATATCCAGATTGAACATCTACAAAAACTTCCTTCCAATTCTCATTGAGTAAATTATTCACTTCTGATCCCAATGTTGCGTCGCCATTAAACAAATTCTTAAATTCATATTCAACTTTTTCTGGGTCTAATGTAACCTGGAATGTTTTAATTTCTAAGTACTTCTCTCTCTTCTTTTCAAATAATTGCCAATCATTTCATTTTGTTTTTAATTTTTCTGTAATTTAGTAAATAATTAAATTGCGATAATACATTTAAATATTTACTAAGTAATACTGTAATCACGTGACAACTGGCATAATGAGTATGGTACGCTCATGTTGTAAAGAGATTTCATATCAATAATGTCACAGGTTGTATAAAATGTCATTTTAAATGCATCGCTTGTTATAATTGACCTAAAAAGAAATGATTTTATTTAATAGGTATATATATATATATATATATATATATATATATATATATATATATATATATATATATATATATATATATATATTATATATATATATATATATATATATATATATATATATATATATATATATATATGTCGATAGGTTTCGATTCAATTCGCATAAAAATCTTGAATTAAATATTCTATCATTGTTGGTTTATATTAGGATTTCGATGTAGTTTTGCTTAGGTTTACTAGACTCTATAACAGATCCACTATTTGAGATTTTCAAATTTGATTTATCATTCAAAATAAATATGATTTGATGATTTACAGTGACGAGCAAAAAAAAACTGGTACAATTAATCCAGACAATTAACGTCTATAGTTCAGAATTTGGCTTAGCATGAAACTGAGTTTGCTTCATCTGACATTGACATTAGCGTGGCTGTCACTTGATTTAGTGGCGGCATTATTACAACGTTCAAATTGACAGGATTTCAGATATGTCAGTTTGACAGGCGTTTTTATTTCATACCACAATTCACACAACTAAAATTTAGGGTGTCCCTGTTTTACCACTCGCAACTGTACGTAGTTTGACAAGTAATATGTGATGTATTTTTGGTACCATAAGTAAAAGCGGTTCTATATTGATATACGACCCACAGAATTTCAAGGTTTTTTATTTACGAGTACATATCTAAGAGTGTTCTAAATACGATTTAATCAAAAAAATTGTGGATGATTCATATTATTTGGAAAAAAACCGAAAATAAAACTGTTGCTATGAATCCATAATCTATTGTGGTTACATCGTTGACTGAACGAATTCAGTCAACGGTTACATTTTGTTTGGCTATGTGTATCGGTTTACGATTTACCACGCAACAGGATTGCACAAGAGGCGCTTTTCGGATGAAACGGTGACGACTTATTGCTTCGTGTAACATTCTATTTCGCTCATACTTGTTGCAAACGGTGGCAAGAAGTGGAAGAAAAGTTAATGGCGTGTATTATATTTAACGCGATAGCGATATTAAGCTGATAAGTATAGATATTATTCATTGATCTGTGTTAAAGGCCGGGAAGAAAATTCGCACATGTTCGTCGTGGTAATGTTCAAGTTTGTATTACGTTTGGCAATGCTGCATTAACAGCATTGCAATTGACTGTTTCAAATTTACATTTTTTTATATTAAATGTGGATAAGAAGTAATTTTTTTTTATTACTTATTAGCTAGGCTTTGCGGCTAAGGCATAAAGGTGAATTAGTGTGAGGCGTATCAAGCTTTGCGACTGCATGTGTTTATGTGTTTAAATATAGTAATAAATGTGTCAAACTGGGAAATTATTTCGTGCAATTTTGTTTAGAAGTTTGAATTCATGCAAATTAAAAAATGGATATATCGAGCTTTTTGAACTTTTCCAAATCATAAATGCAGAAAATTTAACTATGTTGCGTTATTTGCAAGAGCATAATTTAATACGATGGCATTTACGTTGTTTTAAAAGGCAGTGCCGAAGGCAATGTACCTACTATTCAAAAACGGACAAGTGCTCCTTTGTGTTCTGTGTTTTTTTTTTGTAAAAAATGCAAAGCAAGATATAGCATATTAAAAGATTCCTTTTTTGAAAAATGCAAGACTCCGGTTCGTACTATTATGTATTTAATGTGGCAATGGGTTTGAGAGATTAGGTGTGGATGTGCAGCGATGTCATCGGGGTGTAATAAAAATCTAGTAGTACAGTACTATAGGTACTTCAGAGATATTTGTTTCTATTTGATGAGTAACTATAATTTTGGTAATTGTTTACTATCCAGGCGCCACTTCAATCTTATTTTTTTTTGTTAAAAATTGATCACATTATGCTGAACAGTGGAGAATTAACACATAATCAACTGTCGGAACCCTCTCTTTTGCATGATATACGTACAATTCATAATGGCAAATTTGGTTAATTCGAATTAGTAAGCTTTGGTGTGGAAGATTTTCGAACAGTTTATAAAGGTAAATGGTTAGGAATAGTAGCTGCTCTTCGATTACTTTTTAGTCGTACAAAGACACACAGTTTTATTTGTGTGAATTAATGGCTTTTTATTTTCTTGATTATAGGAGGTGATGGTTGCAATATTCAGATAGATGAATCTGTTTTGACCAAAAGGAAATATAAAGTGGGAAGAGCAGTGGCCCAAAAATGGGTTTTGGACATATATGACATTATAAGGAAGAGAGCTCTTATACAGCTTGACCACTTGCTTCAGCATACTTTGTTTACACTTGCTATAAGCGGTGTATCCCACAGCTACGATGCTCAAAAGGGTTATTATAACGGCATATATGAATAAGGGTGACGACGTCGCTTGTGAAACTGCATTCGTTTGACCCTCACTATTACCCGCTTGGTTGATGAACATTTCTTCTTTACTCGAATCACTCACTTCCTAATTACGCATTAAAATCTGGCAGGGTCACCATCTAATATCTTCCTAATAAATAGGTTCGGGTTGGTTTCGACACATACAAATCAAACTTGGGAACAGGTTTATTAATTGCACTTAAGAATTGACATCGATCATTTTCTCCTACCTTCTCTGGCAATAATGTTAATTTTATATTATATAAATAGCATGTGTCGTCATGCTCTACTTTAAAGAGCTGACGCTTTTGCAACATTATTTTGATACAATTTCTAAATGGCTATTCAGCAAACAGTTATATGTAATAGTTATTAAACGCTGACCTAAAAGTAAATTTAGAATATGAATAGCACAGTAATAATTATTAGTAAAGGACCCTGCACACCTCTTATGGGTTTTTAGACCACAGTCAAATTTAATGAAATTTTAGTATGTTATAGACTAAATCTATCTGAACAATATTTCTCATTGGAGCAACTTATTCTAATGGCAAGTTTTTGATATACAGGGCGTTGAAATGGTAGTGCCTAATAAGCATTATGGCTTTTCAGTGAGTTTTAGCATGGATATACACAAGTGTTACAATTACATATTATACTATTTAGTAATTTTTCATTATTCTGTACTTTCTATCATTCTATACATGGTGTTTTAATAAAAATTAGTAGTTAATACTATTAAAAATTACAGAAATAGCCATAAGCCTGATACATATCTACACTTTCGATTGTTAATAACAACCAGTTACTTAAAATGACAATGTCACGTGTAACTAAGTTTCCTTAAAGTCATTATTTAAGTTTGCATTAAAATGGCTTTTCGATTAAACTTACAGTGTTATGTATGTGAAATAGTGGGGAATCCCAGACAAATGACCATTTTACGACAAAATGCCGACCAGAAGATAAATATTGCTCAGAAAAGACGACAGGAACTTTCACTTCCGCCAATGGACATAAATGGTAATACCAGGCTATGTACAAATTGCAATCAAGGTATCATAGATGAAATTCAGGTCTATGAAAATGATCCAGATCCAACAATTATGAAACTTCCTCTAAAATATAGTGCTAATCATTCTTTAATATGCAATAATGCTGCAAATATTCAACATTTATCAGGGCAGGCAGGACAAATATTTTATACGAAAGGAGTATACATACCTCGTATTTGTAAGGTTTGTCCTGTCCATCTTGATGCGAATGGTTTATTACTTTTCCATTAGAAAATGTATAAGGTCCATTAAAAGTCATACAATTTAAAAGGGGCAGAGTTGGATCAGTTGTTGACAACAATACGAGAAAGTAACACAAAAATGAAACTTTTCGGATGAAAACAATTTCAGTGATGAGGAGCTAAGTGCGCTGTCATCCTTAAACAGGGATCAATTTCGGGAATTGTTCAACCTTTGTGCGAATGTTAATATTTACGGAAGAAGGAGAAGTTAAAAAAGATTTACTGTGTTTTTATGTAAATTACGTCAAGGACTTTCAGCACGTTTTAGCGGCGATGTTTTCTTATGGTAGCAGACAGGGTGTCTCATTGGCAATTCAAAAGTTAAGGAATCATTATCAATAATTTTGTGCCCCAGAATTTAGGACCTCGTCACATAAACTGTAACCAATTTATTGATGAACACGTTACCAGATTTGCAAATGAGTTATTTAATGAGGAACCTGAAAACAAAAACCATTATTTGTATCGATGCCACTTATGTTAACATAGAGCGTAGCAAAAATTTTCAGACCCTCAGGCAGTCTATTCAGTTCACAAACATTGCCATCTTGTTAAGCCAGTGCTAGTTGTTGCCCCAGATGGATATATTTTGGATGTTCATGGTCCACACTTTTCCGACCCAAGAAATAATGATGCGAGTATATTGAGATACCAATATAATCAGGATTAAGAACTAAGACACTGGCTGCAACCTGAGATGTTGTGATTGTGGATAGAGCACCGAGATGCTCGGGAATTTTTAAATAATATTGGCATAACTGTGCAAATTCCACCAGCTCTAGAAGGTAGACGTCAATTGCCAACTGCAGAAGCCAATACCAGCAGAATTATTACTAAGCAAAGGTGGGTAGTAGAAGCTCGAAACGGACACGTTCAGTCAATATTTAAAATTTTTCGTAACTGCTTTTCAATTGCCCAAATACTCAATTTGCGGACATTTTTCCGTGTTGCCTGTGCCCTAATAAACCGCTACCATCCTCCATTACATGTGGAAGAAGCAAATGAAGAACTAGCACAAGAAATGCTTCAAATGGTAAACGAACCTAATCATGTACAAGCTAGAGCGGAAAATGAAGGTTTGTTGAGGCGGCACGGCAGATGGGCACCTTTAGAACAAAACCAATTAGAAAATTTTCCAGTTCTAAATATAGCTCAATTAAGACGCATAACTTACGGAACTTTCCAACTGAAACTAGCACCTTCTTACATACAGGATAACAATCACCAACTGGGCAACCACTTTTTCGAAATTGATACGGCGTTCAACGAATTAAATCTCGTTCGGCTTAGAATTAGATCTAGACATAGAAATCAAATTAAATATCAAATAATAATTAGCTATAACCCTGTTCCTGATAATGATGCTGAACAAGAAGATGGTCCTATATTTGGCTACTATTGCCAATGCAAAACAGGAGCGCGAACTATAGGAATGTGTGCATATATAGCAGCAGTTATTTGGTTGTTTGGCTATGCAAGGCACGAAGAAGTTATTAGGCTGCCGCAAACCAAAGTGCTAGCCGCTACTCAAGATATTTTAAACAGACATGCTGCCGTCTAAATGTTCCGTTTCTTGTATATAAATCATGTAAATATTAGGTTGCACTTTTTATCATGTAAATTTAATTTTAATACTAATTTTTGTTGAAACACCCTGTATAAAATGTTAGAAAGTACAGAATAATAAAAATTACAAAAAAGTATAATATGTAATGGTAACACTTGCTTATATCAATGTTAAAACCCACTGAACAGCCATTATTCTTATTAGGCACTATTACTTTAACGCCCTGTATATCAAAAACTAGCCATTAGTTTAAGTTAGTCCTATGACAAATATTGTTCAGATAGTTTTAGTCTATAACATACTAAAATTTCATTAAATTTTATTGTGGTCTAAAACCCATAAGAGGTGTGCAGGGTCCTTTGGAAATAAGTAAAACAGTAGATATACACTACACTAGATCAGGGGAAAGACATTAAGGGCCGCACACCAATGTGTTGTTGTTTTTGTTTACTATTCTAACTTTAATCTTTTTGTTTTTATTCCACTGAGATTCGAACCATAGTCATCACGTTGCATTATATGAAATTCCCTTCCTAACCCTAGAGCAGCTGTTAACTCGTAAATGATAGTAGGTGGTTGTGACTTGAACTAGTTAACTGATTTTTGAATGTATCTATAAGTATTGCTGTTTCCTTTTAAATTTTCTAAATTTACACGTAATACGTCCAATCTTTAAGGATCCATAATACATTAAAGCTTGTAGCCAAAAGATACCATGCTTAGGTATAGATTGTAGTGGAAACAAAGTAGTTACGTATTCTGATTTTATACTATGTATGTTGTTACGGATAGTTTTAATTTGAATTTTTGTACAGTTTTTTGACACATCTAATTTTAATTAAGATCTGTATTATAGTTATTCAATCTCAAGCACAACGGCAAAAATGTTTTGTGTAACACCAAGAAAAGAGGAAAATTTCATTCATATGGTGATAACCTTACATACTTTGGTTGCTCGTATAATTTACTATTATCAACGTTAAACACATAATTTGAAGTGTTTGTTTAGCATTTACATATAAGCGATATAAGTATATTGAAATTAAAGTTTGCCTTAACCATAACAGTATTGTTTTGTGATTTATCTCAGGTTAAAAAGAAATTGTGTAACGTTTAGGAAATATTTAATTTGCAGATACATGTGCGGACAGTATAAAATTCAAAGCAATTAAATAACTTGTTTCCCAGATATGTAACAGTAATAGGAATGTTAGAATGTTATATAACTTTATGTTAGAGCTATATAACAATAATTCTGACTGTAACAGTGGGTAGCTTTTAAAATTTTGCATTTAATGGATAGTCTTCCGATTTAAACGTACACCTTTCACACATGTATAATAAGTATAATATTAACTAGTGTCAGTAAGAAGGTTAAACGAACGGTGCTACTCATAAGCGAGACTATTTTGCACCATTTTGTCAAATAACTTTTATTTACTAAACACAAAACTTGCAACCTGCCATTTAATGAACTTGTCAAGAAAAGAAATTAGTATTGATTAATAGTATATTACGTAATAAGTGTTGTAAAAGGCATATTACGCGCAAATGGAAAAATTTAATTTAATTTTAATTCCATGTCTATTTTCTACAGTGGTCGTAGGTAAAATTAGTTCCAAGTAATGTATGTTTTAATTTTAATTGTATTTTTGCACGATTGAACTTTTTTGTTTATTTACCATATTTGTTTCCAAGACAGTAGGATACGTTTACTGGTTGTGAGGCCCAACTTTACTTACTGACGTAAAATTATACATACTGCCTATATTTCAAGACAATAAGAACAAAAAATGTGGACATTTCTATTTAAAACGTAACTTTTGACTTTTCGTAGAAATTAAATGATTTCAATTGTGGTAAATTTAATACAATAGTGCAAAAAATTGTATGAGCATCAGGAACACTAAGGGTTGTACCGGTCTCCGGCCAAATTAGAAGCTTTGCTATCACTCAACCCCCAAACATGACCATCGACCGGTAAACTTCCCTTACTGTCGTTGATACTCAATATACTATATTATTATTTTCCTATTTTGTATAACAATATTATCAGGTTTATATGCAAAAGCATAATTTTATTGCTCTTACTGGGCCTATATCGATATACGACCCACAGAATTTCAAGAATTTTTATTTAGAGGTACGTACCTGGGAGTGTTCCAAACACGATTAAATCAAAAAATTTGCGGATGATTAATATTTGATACATAAAAATAGAAAATAAAATTGCTTTGAATCAAGCTATTTTGTAAACAATTATAATATGCGAAATCTTCTCCTCGCATATGACAGTATACAGTGTTTAAACGTGACACGAAATAAAAAATTAAACTACTGCCTGTCACAGGCAGTAATTTAGTTATTTCCTGTTAAAAATACTTACCTAATATAAATTTTATTTATTTTGTATGAAACAACAAGAAATACAATTTAAAACAAACAGCCTAAAATGTAAGAACTATAGAAACTAATGACTGGAAGTCTTCATAGTGAATCTGTAACTTTCCAGACCACTCGACAATCCCGGATATTTTCCCAACTTTCGACTTCTACATAATACTTCCATACTGAGACTTTTGTCACCGAAGATCCTATACTTCTAAAGCCTGTCCGTAGAACTGAACGGTATCGGATTAACAAGGAGGATTGTCAATATGGTTCTATTGTGCTTGAAACCTTAATGCTTTGCTGTCTCGTACTTATTGTACGTGACAAAGAAAGATGGATATATTATGAATAATGCCTCTATTTCTGCCGAACAAAAGCGTTTGCAACTTTCACACATAATGACAAGGCAATAAGAATCAGATGCAGGTAGAATAGAAATTCAATAGGTATAATAAAATGCCAGTGGTTCTCAACACTGCTTTAACATTATATAATTTGTGAAGAAATGCAACTTTTGTATAATAAAATAATAATCGATTACTAATTACCTATAAGTAATTAGTATAGTAATATAGATATTGCAGTTGTTTTATTTATACCTATATGTACCTACTAAATGGTATAATAATCTATTATTAATTACTTATTGTTACAGTATTGCATATTTATTTGGATTCTTTTGTAATTGAGTACACTAAAACGTCATTACCATACTTAGGTATACAATGAACTTTCTAAATGTAAATTGAAATACCTATACTTAATCGAATATTCATTATTATGAATGGCTTTTATAAATGTTTATTATAAAACTTGCATTCTTCCATAAATTTTAAATGTAATGTTAAAGCAGTGTTGAGAACCACTGGCATTTTATTATACCTATTGAATTTCTATTCTACCTGCATCTGATTCTTATTGCCTTGTCATTATGTTGAAAGTTGCAAACGCTTTTGTTCGGCAGAAATAGAGGCATTATTCATAATATATCCATCTTTCTTTGTCACTACAATAAGTACGAGACAGCAAAGCATTAAGCTTTCAAGCACATAGAACCATATATTGACAATCCTCCTTGTTAATCCGATACCCGTTCAGTTCTACCGGACAGGCTATACCACTTTCTCTATTCTAACCTATCTGACTCACCCCGACATCCTTTGCGCGACAGTTATCCCTTAGCGGCCTTAGCTTTACAGTAATATGCGTCTCTGCATTCAATAACAAATAATTCATAAATTTTATGAGAGTACGAATAGATTTGATTAGAGGTGCATAAATTTAGTGGCTGAGAAAGTCGTAATATGGAACGTCTGAAGCAGGAATCTTCGATGGCCGGAAAAGTCGTAGTAGGGAGGGTCTTATGTAAGGAAAATCGAAAGCCAATTAGTCATTGTCTAGTGGCCGTGAAAGTCGCGATACGCTTCACAGTATAATTATATAAATTATCACAACAATAAATACAATTATTTCTTGTAATAAGTAAACAAATGTAACCAACTTATAAACTAACGTTCACTTATTTGTGAAGTGAAATTAAAAAATCCACATGAATTGATCCACATACATACATAAACGGAGACTGCATAACAGCAAGCCGCCGCAAAAATTGCTTAAATCATGACCAATAGCCTTCTACTTGATTGGTACATACTCCCGTCTCAGGATCGATAAATTTTCGGCTGTGGTTTACAGTGCTGTGGGAGTATGGAGACACACCACCCAATGTGTTAACCTACTATAACCCCTCCAACAATCTGTCCAAATACTAGAACCTGGCAAAACATGTTTCGAAATAATTTGTTCCAAAGTTTCAGCTGAACGATTTTGGACCAACTCATCCGGGGAGCCAGCACAGACGCCCTCAACACCGTTTAGCAGTCAACAGACCTCAGCACCAGCCCTACAAGTGAATGTGTAGTGTATGTGGGAAAATAGGAACACAAGGTTAGTAATAAAATTTATTTAATTACTCAAATGCTTTCTCAGAGCTTTCAACAGCCGCAAGTAGAAATTACGTAGGGAAAAACACAATATTATAACTAGTAAGCTTGCTGAATAGAGCAATAACTGCAAGTAATCAAACAGTAGATAAAGATCCTCAGGGGGTGGAACAAATTAAAGAAATCTCAGAAGTTATAGTTAAATTATTGCAAGAGTCTTAAAATATTTTAGTAGATAGATTTGTTAGTATTTCCGAAACTGTTACAATGGGTACCGAAAGATTAGATTTAAGAACTGCAGCAGCATTACTGCCTACTATGGACGATACAGATAGTACCACTAAAAAGTTTTTAAACGCCATCAAATTATATGTTGACCTTGTAACAGAAACCGATAAGCCTTTATTAATCAAACATGTACTGACAACTCGGCTATCGGAAAGTGCACAGGCAAAGCCCCTCGATGCATACCAGTCAACATGTGATTTGATAAGCGATATGCAAAGTAAATTGTTCACGCCAAAATCTGTAACAACACTTTCCGCTGAATTGCATAATGCTAACCAAAACGGGAGATCCATAGAGGAATTCGGTAAGGTTATTTGACATCTCATGTCGGATTTGACTATTACTAAAGCCGCAGACGACAATGGCAAACTCACATCCCTTAAAGAAGTCAACGAAAAGTTGGTTATTAGTCCTTTTACTAGGAATCTACAAAGTAATAATTTACGGACAATTGTTCGAGCTCGTCGTCAAAATAATTTAGCTAAGGTAATAATTACAGCAATAATAGAGAGCAAAGAATTGCCGCTTTCTTCGTCGCAAATCTTCCACGCGCGGGGACGTCCAAACTATCAACATCAACGCGGCCTCTCATAACCATTTCAATTTACATAACTTGCCACAGCGTTCTTTTGTTAACTCGCATATCGAGAGATTTACTTACTTTTTCTTCTCGATACGGGGGCAACAATTATCGTTTTATTCAAAAATTACGTTCATGGTGACGAATCCATAAATTTCAACCAAAATATCAAAATTAATGGTGTTGGAGGTACCATCATCGCTCATGGTTCCGTAAATTTAGCCTTAACCATTCAAAATTTTTGCTTACTGTACGAATTTTATATATTAGATCAGTTTACAGACCGTATTCATGAGATTCTAGGACGCGATTTCTTCACGGAATTTTCTGCTCACTTAGATTACGAAAAGTTTTTACTTTCACTTTACTTGTAGTCTCATCATACTGTTTTACCTATGCAATCCGGGCAATTATGTTGCATTTTGGTACCCCCTCGTTGCGAAGTTATTAAGTATCTTTCTGGGTGAATGATTGCGTTGTTATGAATGATGAAATGTGTGAAGGTGTGTATGTAGCGTCTACAATCCCTCGACCAATAGATACTTTTATCCCGGTTAGAATACTCAACACGAATGCAGAGAAATAAAAAACTACAAACCAAGAATCGAGGTACTAGATAACTTTCATTTATGTACTTACCAACACAAACCAACGACCGTTAACCGAGTAGACAGAATTTTAAAATTAATCGACTTCAAATCATTAAATCGAGAAGAGTACTCCGCTTTAGAGAAAATTTGGTGCTAAATATGCCGAAGTATTTCAGTTAGATGACGACATACTTGGTACAAGGAATATGTCAGCACAAAAGATTCAATTGCAAAAAGACGCAGTTCCAGTATATGTTAAGCCTTACCGCTTACCTCATGCACAAAAGACGAGATCAGCAGACAAATAGACAAATTGCTTCAGAGCGGAATAATTGAAGAAGCTAGATCAGATTGGTCATCTCCGTTACTAATCGTTTCTAAACAATGAGATGGGTCAGGTGAGAAAAAAGGCGAATGTTCATAGACTATCGGTTATTAAATCGACGTATTGAAAACGATAAATTTCCCTTACCGTGAATAACCAAAATTTTAGATTCATTATCCGGTGCAGTTTATTTTTCACATTTGGATTTAGAGAAAAGTTATCATCAAGTACCTTTGCATCCGGACTGTCGACCGTGTACAGCATTTACTACAGCTAGCGGTCAATATCAAATGACTAGGTTACCAATGGGATTAAAAATTAGTCCTAGTGCATTTTCAAGAGTAATGACGGTTGCTATGTCAGGATTAAATTATGAGTCATGTTTTATTTATTTGGATGATATTGTTTTTGATCGAAATCTATTGCACCATAATCAAAATTTAGTAAAAGTTGTCAGGTTGCGATGACGCACCCTGCATGTAGGATGTTATAATGACGTGTATTACGTGTTTTAAGCACGAGTGTATTGAGTTTGAACGAAAAAAAAAAAATTTTTTTGTGTGTATATAAAGTATGTGGGTGTATGATACGCCACTGGAAATTTACGAGAAATATAATTCAGTATGTAGATACGTGTATTTGAATGTTATAAAGACTTTAGTGTTGGAATAATTGGATTTTGATGAATGTAAATGTGAAGAGAAATTTGTCCATGGGACGATAATGCTTTCCACTGGATTGCTACTGTTTTGCTGCCGTTAGAGATGGAATGTTGTTGGATAAATGAGTAATTTTGGCTAGAAAATGTGAAGAATAAGTGTAAAATGTTTTAGAAAATATGTAGAGAAAGATTGGGTATGTTTAAGTATTAATTTCCGAAAGTTTTGTAATGTTGTGCAATTGTTTTGAGAATAAATGTGTGTATATGGAATTTGAGACATTAGACGGTACTGATTTTTGCAAATGTTGCGGAACGAGATCGAGCGCAGGTTGGAGATAAGTGTTAAAAGTTGAGTAATGATCCAGAGTGGCCACTGAATGAATGTAATGACGAAAAATGATTTCTTCGTGAAGTAATTGTGAAATTTGTAAGTGAAAACAAATATGGCGATGTATTGTAATTACACGCGTGCTTGTATAGAGGGAAGCAGCTGTTGGAACTATGACATTTTGAGTGAATATTATTGGAGAATATAACGCGGAAGGAAGACATGTTTAAAGATGGATGACTGAAGTTATAAATAGGGAAGTCAGAGATTGACGAGGGAGTTGTCGTTGGGAGTTGAAGGGAGAGTTAAGTTAGCTTTTGGCTTGTGATGAGAGCTCGGTAGACGCGCACGCGAGTGATAGCCTGTGAGGAGGTTGGAGTATGTTTGTGAAATTTTAATGAGGCAGTAATTGTTTAATGAACTGCGTTACCCGAACCGGGGATAAATTGAAAAAGACATTCATAAACAATACAATAATTAAAATTGACGTTGAAGGTAAAAATTAGTTTATTTTCAAGAAAATAATAGTGCGTAAGCAGATTTGAATAAAGATAACAGTTGTTATGTTAAAGTATTAAGTGCGGCGCGTGTCCTTGTACGAGATTCGGCTAAAAGTATTTATGAGACCACCTGTTAAGTAAACGAAGCGTTCGTTGTATATTAAACCAATGTTTAAATAACGTTATATGACATTGAAAGTTTTATTTTATAAGGGACTAATTTGATGTAAAGGTTGCTAGAAATTTTAATAGGCAACCAAAGGTTTACCGTTATTACGTGTTATTAGACTATTTGTGGAGTAATAACCTTGCAGTGAACTAATCGCGAGTGCGCAGAGGAATAAGTTTGTGAAGCAATTGTAATGTGCTTCAGGCAATTTAAGGAATTACCAATGGACTACATATAATTAATTTACGGAAGAAAGAAGAAAGAAAAGCTAAGGATTTATGGACAAATTTGTTAAGTAAGAAATTAGATTAAGGAATTTATGAACGCATTTAAGCCGATTATCTTTTGTTAGTTTATTTGCTTATAGTTGTTTAAATTATTAAATAGTTTTGAATGGAAAAGATAATCGTCCTTGAGTCGTATTGTATGGTTTGTTTTAGTAGTAGGAAGGCAAAGTGGTAGTTGGTGGTTTAACTTTCAACCACGCTGATGTAATTTATGTAAATATTTGTGTTTTTTTTGATTATTTTATGCAGGACAATATATACTTATCGTAAAATTTTTACTTTGTTGTTTATTTAAACAGGTATGAAACACAGATGTAACATTTACCTAATTGGTGATCTTGTTTTGACAATTTTAAAAGTAAGCTTTGCAGATTTTAATTTTTCAGATTTAAGGAACAACCTGAAAGTTCATGTTAGCCAGGTTGATTAAAAAATTTTTATGTCAGTTTCATTAGAGCAATGCACTATTAACAGATCAGCTGTTGTCTTAAAAATTTCATTAAGTATAACAAAAGTTTGAGTTTTGAAACCTTAAATGTTTACGAATGTCAAATATTATAAGAAGTAAAGTAAATTTAAAAGATATCGTTCATGTTAAGAATTTTTCAAATTGATTACCGTTCATTGAATGAATTTGAGTGATAAATTTTATTTTGGAAGTTTTGGTATACGAGGTGTATTCAAAAAGTTTTTAATAACCTGGGTAGTACTAAATTTATTTGAGTTTGAGGTGAATTGTTTGGGACGAGTGTTTGTGTTAGAACCTTCGTATATGAGTTTACCGAGTAAGCACAATCCTGCTTTCCACAATCAAGTAGGGTTAATTAACATCCAGCTTAATACAATTATATTAACAAAGTTTCGATTGTGGTGGCGCCTAGAGACATATTTTCCCGAATTGAGCTATTTGAGTATAAGTGTAAGGTGTTTGAGCTTATTAATCATTCATTTTACTTATTATTTCGACCACGCCCATCTCCCTGTTAGCTGGCTTGGCAACCCGCTTACATTAGTAAGCGTACACGACGCCTAGTGCGGTTTGGACGTGTAACAAAGTATTAGAACGAATACGCAATGTATATTTTAAATTAAATCCTAGTAAGTGTACCTTTCTTCAAAAGGAACTTCTGTATTTAGGCCATGTCATTACATCTGCGGATGTGTTGTCCGATCCAAACAGAATTGCTGCTATTCAAAATTATCCAGTTCCAGCAGATGCAAATGCTACTAAACGTTTTGTTGCGTTTGCCAACTACTATCGAAAATTTGTTAAAAATTTTGATGATTTGGTAGTACCTTCAAATCAAAAATTCTATTTTTAATTGGACTTCAGAATGTCAAAAGTCTTTCGACGCTTTGAAAAACTTATTGGCGCATCCATCAATTTTACAATATCCAAATTTCGATAGCAATAACCGTTTCATTCTCCATACTGATGCTTCCGGTCATGCTCTTGGAGCCGTATTGTTTAATGGTAATGTTCGTCCTGTTGCTTATGCCTGACTTTAAATCTTGCTGAACGTAATTATCCAGTCGCTGAAAAAGAGCTCTTAGTGTGGGCTGTTAAACATTTTAGGCCATATCTGTACGGAAGATAGTTTGACATTTATACTGATCACCGTCCCTTAATGTATTTATTTAGAATAACGAATCCTTCTAGCCGACTTACAAAATTTCTACTCATATTAGAAGAATATGATTTTACGGTGCATTATGTTAAAGGTAAAGATAATGTTCCAGCTGATGCTCTTTCGCAAATTTGCCTTGGCTCTCACGAACTTGAAGACGTTTCTCGTAATGTGGTTCACCATATCAACATTATGACGCGTGCGCAACCTAAGTAGCAACGCGCTTTAGTGGACGAAACTGACGAGTTTACAGACAATAGAAGCAACTCTACGACGTCAGGGTGATCACCCTGACGTCGTAGAGTTGCTTAAACCCCCAACTAATTCTGTACTAGTACAACTCTTAAAATACGACGACTTTAATATGCATAATTAAAATAATGATAATTTGTTTAAACATGTGGTGTATATACCCGGCACGCACATAATTTTATATTCGCGACACTTCTCGATGAGCGTCTGCATACGTTGCAACGTTGAGGGATTTAGTCAAATGTTATAATGTTGTAATGGCATGCCAATGATACGTATAATGAAAAGAGATTTAAACTGCGCAATTATTCAAGAAATAATTTAAGATAAAGATGAAATCATAGCGACGGGTATACAAACCTCGATAGTACCAAATTTAACCCTCATTACGGATCCGCAAAGTCCAAAGTTGATACTTAATGATTTTCACACGTTACCTACCGGAGGTCATGCTGGTATCAACCGCATGTATAATAATACCAAACGAACTTATTTTTTGCCAAGGCTTAGGCCAGATGTAGAAGCTTACACGTTCGCCGTTGTGACGATTGTCAGCGATACAAGCATTCGATACCGTGTAAAGAACTTTTGACTATTACAACCACTGCTGCCTCTGCATTTTGGAAGATATTTGTTGACTTGGTAGGTCCGCTTCCTCCAGATAATCAAAATAAAAAATATATTTTAACCTCACAATGCGAATTAAGTAAACTTGTTGAGGCGTATCCTTTGCCAAACAAATAGACGCCTATGGTCGCTTCTCCCTTTGTTACCAATTACATTCTTCGGTATGGTGTCCCTCACGAATTGGTCACTGACCAGGGCACTGAATTTATGGCGAGTACTTTTAAAGAAATTTGTAATTTATTGCACATCCGACAACTAAATTCAACCGCGTACCACCATGAAACTTTAGGAGCATTAGAAAATTCACATAAAACTTTGGGCGGTTACCTTCGCATCCAAATATCCAAGCACCCCGGTTCTTGGGAAACTTGGGTCCTTTTTGGTGTTTTGCTTTCAATACCGTGCATTCTGAAAAACGTTACACGTTCTACGAACTTGTTTTTGGAAAACTTTGTAGATTACCATCTAACAGTATTGTTGTTCACATTGATCCACTATATAACTTTGAGGATTTCCGCTCGAGTTAAAATACCGCTAGCAATGTGCAGCTAATGACGCGCGACACAATTGATTTAAATCCAAATATCACAGAAAAAATATTCTTGATGCAAAGATACGTTTGTATATGTATAAATTAGGAGATAAGGTTTTAGTGATGGCTACCGTTACCTCTAAGCTTGATGCTTTGTTTAAAGGACCCTATGAGCTGGTGGCAGATAATAGCCCTAATGTGGTTATTAAGGTTAATTACGGTACATAAAAATGGAGTTAAGCCTTATTACGATAAGTGTTTTGTAATTTTTGTAATTTTTTGTACTTTTCTTAGTTTAGTTCTTTAGGTATTTAATTGTACGTTGGTTTATTTAGCCAAAGTTAAAAAAAAATTATAAAATTTTAGATTTTAAATTCTGTTTTTTCTTTCGGGGAGGTGTAGTGTATATCTATTATTTTACTTATTTCCAAATAATTATTATTGTGCTATTTATGTTCTAAATTTACTTTTAGGTCAGTGTTTAATAACTATTACATATAATTGTTTGGTGAATAGCCATTTAAAAATTGTATCAAAATAATATTGTAAAAGCGTCAGCTCTTTAAAGTAGAGCATGGCGACACCTGCTATTTATATAATATAAAATTAACATATTTGCGAGAGAACGTAGAAGAAAATGATCCATGCCAGTTCTTAAATGCAATTAATAAATCCTTTCCCAAGTTTTATTTGTATGTGTCGAAACCAACCCGAACCTATATATCTCCATTTATTAGGAAGATATTACATAAATACAACTAAAAATTAAACTAATCCCAACTTATTTTCACACTTTAACTACGTTGCTTAAATCTAGTTTGATGATTGTTTTTGCTATTTCTTAAAGTTACATAAAAGTTATCATTTTATTTTAAATAGAGTTGCACTGGCAGCAATTACTTTTTATTTATTATATAACATATCGGCATTGAGTAATGAGTAGTAAAGAGACGCAACCTTACCGGGAGTTTTGTCGATAGAAAATTGCGCCGACATCTAGACGGCGCGAGTATCATGTGAAGTTTTTCGGGCTGAGAATTTTAGTTGGTCTCCGACGTTCGTGCGTATAGCATCGGTGTGTTATCTCGTAACCGCGTTTCAATAGACTGTGACGGCAGTGACCCATTAGTGGTTTAGTTGTTCATTATGCCATGCACAGGGCATAGATGTAGATTTAAAACAAAGTTATGTTTAGAGATAGGATTTGTATGCATTTGCGTGTTTTTCTTAGATGTAGTAAACATATGCAAAGTCAAATTTATACACGTTTAGTATGTATGTCGTTCATATATGTAAATTTGAAAGCGCATATAAATGTATGTTTGTATGGATTTTATAAATGCATGAATATTTCTGCAATATTACAGTTTAATGCATATTTTATATAATTTTTTTTCATCATATTAGAATCTATGTAGTTGATAATTTTTTACTTTACGAAATATTTGTTAGACACATTTCAGTTTTTAAATAACCTGGCCTAAGGCTTAATAGTTCCCAGAAAAAAACTGTACAAAGCCGAAAACCAGCCAGTATTTTAGAAATTCAACAAATAATGTCAATACCCCAATGGTCACTCAGTAAGCGTTTTATTATTATTAGCTATTTAGAAAGGATAATCCCTTTCAAGGAAAATATTTTAAAAGCATTTGTTGGGAAACCCAAATTGTAAAGTGCATTTCACGAGTAATTAGATCTCTGCAATATGGCCTCCATTTAAATTTGTCACCAAATAAAGCGCGGGAGCGCTCATTGGCGTAGTACCTTTTGTCATATAAAAAAAAGTGAAAAACTTATTTGAATAAATTTATTATTAATAAATTCGCCATCACCACGCTCACCTAGTATTATTATTATTATTAACTATTTTAATACAAATTGTAAAAAAATGAACAAGTATGTTTGATGTTTCTTACTTAAAATGAAGTTATATGCATTTACAATTATTGCTTGTGCTTCTGTTCCGTTACAAATTATTGTTTACAGTATAATAGCAAAATGGAAATTTGATTCCACATTTATAAGCAAAGCAAGTGGTCATTAATGATTTCTAAAACCACATTATGCTTATGGAGTAATTTGCAGTTTCAACATTAATTACGAATTAGTAATGGTAAATTTTCAGAAATTCTTAACAATAATTTTTTTTTGTATTAAAATGAGTGTACCTCGACTGCTAGGACCTTTAGTTAATTACGTATTTATGTATTACTATTTTATAAATTACATCTTATAGATAAAACAACCGCTTTTTCTTTCGTATTTACAAAATATATTTCTATGAAATGGCTAATCGTTCTCGAATTATGCCGTGACCAAAAAAATAGGGACTCATTTTTATTTGATGAACATGTTTGAATACCTACTCAAAAGTTTATAAAAATCTGAGAAGGTACCGTGCCAACTTGTTACAAATAACTTTGTTTCAGAAAAGAAAATACAAACTTCAACAAATATATGGACTCCACCAGTTGCAAATGATTCTGATGATGAATTAGAATTTCAACCACCTACAAAGATTTATCGAAAATCTGCTGCAACGGATTTGTGCGGATCAACATCAAAGACGGAAGGTTCAAGTGAAGATTTGGAATTAATAACAAACAAAACGACAATTCAAGAACCTGCAGCTGGAGAAGTAAGTTCTTCGGATGTAGAATCAATTGTTAGTGATCGAATAATCAACATGCCAAGTGGAAATATAATATTGACTCCTAAATGTAAAAAGTTGAGCTTGAAAATTAAACATTTGCGAAGAAAATGAAATTCGTCCAAGAGAAAAAACGTGAGAGCGCCAGAATTTAAGAAAATATTTTCTTCAATGAACGTTATAAACAAATTATTATCGACGAAAAGTGATTTTGTGCAAACGTTCGTAAACTTGCAATGCTTTCGTGTAAGAAATGCGGCTTGGAAATATAAAGAAAAACATCTAGCATTGTCTATTTACTACAAGTCACCTTCAGTATATAAATTCTTGTTGAAAAATTTTAGCTTCATTTTGCCCAGCGTAAGGACTATTCAGAAATGGTTGAAGGTAACTAATATACCAACTGGAACTGATACTGCACTCATTAAAAAGGTTGCAGATCGAGTTAAATACATGACCAGAAGAGAACGAGAGTGTGTAGTACTCATGGATGAAATATCATGTAAAGCAAATGAAGAATACAATGACTATCTTGATCGTCTCGAAGGCAGTGAGGATCTTGGCCATTTAGGACGTAAAGATAAAGCAGCAAATAGTGTATTAGTATTTTATCTTCGAGGCCTTTTAAAGAGTTGGAAATTATCGTTCTGTTATTATGCATATGCAGGAACAATCAAATCAAATGACCTTCAAGATCTAGTAATAACGGCCATAAAGAAAGTTCTAGAAGTAAAGTTATTCCCACGAATTCTTATTTGTGATCAAGGCCCTGGAAATAGAGGAACCTTCAATTTACTGAAATACTCTAAAGAAAAGCCTTTCTTTAAATCGAAAATCATAAGATATATACTGCTTATGACAAACCGCATCTCTTGAAATCGCTTCGCAATAATTTTATGAAAAATACATTAAATTTGTAGTAAACAATAGAGAAGTGTCTTGGGCAGATATTTACAATTTAGACAGGAAAATTCATCAACACGCACTCTTCCCAAAGTAACGGACGTGCATATTTATCCTAATAACTTCTAAAAGATGCGCGTATCATATGCAGTTCAAATTTTTAGTCATTCTATGGCTTCTGCGATACGCAGTGCGAGCGCTTTAAATTTACTACAAAGTGAAACTAGTAAAGATACTGCAGATTTCATCGAGAAAGTGGATAGAACGTTTGATTCTTTAAATAGTAGGCACATTTTTGACAAAAATGTATACCGAAAGCCTCTCAGAGAAGATAATGTTTCCATGAAAGCTCTAAAAGAAGCGAAACATTTATTTGAATCTGTTGAAGTATTCGATAGGAAAAATGGTCGAAAGAAAAACAATATATATTGTTGATGGGTTCCTGTTAACAATTGAAGCAATTTTAAATCTGTTTGCTGATTTACGTAATGAGTTAGATACAACATATTTAAGTACTTCTTACCTTAACCAAGATCCATTAGAAAACTTTTTTTCTGTTGCGAGGACACGTGGAGGTTACAATCCCTACCCCACTATTCGTGAATTTAGAATTGCACTACAGCATAATTTATATGTAAAGTTAATAAATGCTGACTATAATGCAAGTAATTGTAAAGAAGATCATTCGGATTATTTGGAATTAGAAGAAAATGTGATAACCCAAAAGGAAAGTGCCGAAGAAAAGGACCCGAATAAAGGAAGTCTAAAATACTTCCAGTGTTCATGAAGAAATAGAAAACCCCGATTGGGATACTCCGGAGTGTGTGGATGTTTCATGTAACATTATTGGAACTTCTAGGGCGGTAGACTTAGAACTTTCGAGCAATGTTTATGTCGCTGGATATGTAGCAAATAAATTAATAAACAAAAATAAATGTGAACATTGCAAAATGTATATGCTAGAATCTGATGATTCTCCCATTAGCCAAGCAGAATTACATATCTTTTACAAAGATTTTGGTGTGTCAAGAATAAGTTACCTCACAAGACCAAAAACTGAATTTTATAATGAAGTTTCCATTTTGCTACGTCAATTATCAAAATTAATTGTTGTACACAAAACCTCAATCGATTTAAAAGAAAATATTTTAAAAGAATTGCAAAAAAACGTTTATTTAAACACGAATGTGTCTTGTCACATCAATGACTTGTTAAATTTATTGTTTAAAGTTATGATTAAGCGTTTTTTGAAATTTCTTTCGGAAAAACTGCGAATGAACAAATATGAAACTAAAACTAAAAAAATTCGAAAACTGTTCGCTAAGTGACAAAAGAATATTAATAAAAATTAATTTCACACACCTTTAAAAACTTAGTTTTATTACTGCAAAATTCCTACTGGCCTACTTTTGGCTCGTAAAAAAGTTGCCGGTTGCAACATTTTTACCCATATTTAGGAAAGGTTCCTTTACTTTTAAAACAACATAGTCTGGAAGGGGTTGGTTGTTAGGACGCATATCGTCTTTTCCTAAATAAGGAAAACCATTCAGGAGATATTTAGATTTCGTATCAACAGCTTGCCAAAACTGTACACCAAATTTATTCCCCATATATGTGTAAATCATGAGTGACATGTAGTACAACACTTATGTAATAAAGAACTTGTATAAAATACAGTTCAATGCAACAAAAACTTATGGACAATGATAAAAAGAGTGGACACGATTACGATTTTGTGAAAACCTAAACTATGTATTAAAGTGGAAAGGATGGAATTACAATTAAAACTTACATAGGAACAGGTATTACCCAGCAGAACTGGGATATGAGTGTAAAATTACTAATTATAGACATAAACAGGAGAAAGTATGTGCTGTAGCATTTGATGAAATATCTTTAAGGCAACATTTAGATTTTGACGAAGTGCATGATCTACTTAAGGGATATGAGGACTTGGGATTTTTGGAAAGAAATCCAAAAGTAGCTAATAGTGCGCTAGTATTTTTAGTTCGTGGACTATTGGATAACTGGAAAATTCCTGTGGGCTATTTTGTTTCAGCGGGACCCGTAAAAGGCATGGATTAAAAGATATTATTGTCAATGTGGTGAAGACATTGAGAAACACCTCCTTAAAGCCTTTACTACTATTTTGTGACCAGGGGACTAATAATCACTCCGCATTCAATTTGCTTGGGGCTACGGCGAAATGTCCAAAAATAATTATTGATGGGGAGAGTATTTTAATCTGCTATGACGCACCGCATTTAATGAAGAGCTTACGCAATAACTTTATGAATAGCAAATTACAATTTATTTATTTATTTTAGAAACTTACGAAATTGATTCGAGAAGTAAAACAACTCGAGCTATGTATAAGATTAAAAACGAACACCTGAATCCGAACAGTTTTCAAAAAATGCGCGTTAAATATGCAGCACAAATTTTTTTCTCACACGATGGCTTCTGCTATGAAATCGGCACATCAATTAGGACAGCTCAAGAGTACGACGTCTTTTCCTACTGCTACATTTATCGAAAATTTAAACAATATTTTTGACGCATCGTGTTTTAAGAGATGTTAATCATTATAAACGTCCCCTGTCCATTTTGAATGCTAAAACTGAAAGTGTCTTAGAGCGCCACTCTAGTAAAGTGAATGTCGTAGGTTCAAATTCTAATCGAGTTAAACTTTTTATTTATGTATTTAATAAAATTAGTACTGAATTTTAATATGATCTTTATTCTGAAATACCCTGTAAATTAAAGTAAATTTTTTTATGAAGTGAGGCTTGTTTACTAAAGCATTTTTTTTTTTAATTTTAAATACTTTCATTTCTAGTTTTCTATATGCAATTACAAGGTTTTATTGATGTGAAAACCAATAAACAAGTATATAATTGATATAAGGAAACATAAATATTTATATACTTAAAATCGTTGATAAAATTAATGTGACCTTTATTATGAATTACCCTGTATACGTAAATTAAAGTAAATTTTTTAATGAAATGTTTATCAAAGCAATTTTTTTTGTTTTAAATACTGTAATTTATATATGCAATTACAAAGTTCTATTGACGTGAAAACCAACAAGGAAGTATATAATTAATAAGAGGGAATGCCCTGTATACGAAAATTGAAGTAAATTTTTGAATGAAGTGAAACTTGTTTATCAAATCAATTTTTTTTTTATTTTAAAGACTTTAATTTCTATTTTTCCATATGCGATTACTAAGTTTTATTGAGGTGAAAACCAATAAACAAATATATAGTTAATAACAGGGAACATATAAAAATTTATATACTTAAAATCGTTCATGAAATTAATGTCATCTTTATTCTGAATTACCCTGTATACGTAAATTAAAGTAAGTTTTGTTATGAAATGTTGATCAAAGCATTTTTTTTTTATTTTAAATACTTTAATTTCTATTTTTGTATATGCAATTACAAAGTTTTATTGACGTTAAAACCAATAAACAAGTATATAATTAACAGGGAACATGTAAATTATTTATATACTTAAAATCGTTCATAAAATTAATCCTCGAATCATTTCTAATATAAAAGAGGTGACGGCATCGGTTTCTTGCGAAGTTTGAATAAAATGTTATTCATTCAGCGATAAAATTTCATATCACATGCAAACTCTGTTTACGGACGATGGTGTCAGCACTACAAAGTAGTTTAGTTTGTCGGTAGTGGGGTGCAGAGGGACGCGAGAAGTGAGATAGCCATATAGCACCAAATTTTACATTACATTGCACCTCTTAATGATTTTTTACTCAATGATATCGGTAATGTTATGTAGTAGTTATGTATCTGCAAAAAACTTTAAATGGGAAGTTGTAACTAAAACTAAGTTTAGATCCTGCACTAATCTAGTATAAATTTAATACTTTAGAGTAACAATGTGGTAAGTCTACGTAAATCTTATATAACTGCGTGTGATGGGTTATATCACTCTATTTTAATTTAAACATACTTTACGGCTAAGTTGGTTGGTGTAAGTTATTGTTTGAGATCCCGTTTTAAATATGAGCTATGAAATTTGGTAGTCAATATAGCAAGGCAAAATAAAATGATAAAGTTAGTTTGTTTAGGTTGGTACATTGCAAACGATTTAATTATTTTACTAAAACATGAATAATCATAACCACTATTGTAACAGCAATTTTTAATTATTGTACAAAAGAAACTTTCACAAAACAACGTGTACAATATGAACCTATTACTGCTATTAAAACTTTAAATAAATATTCTTGTAAGGTTGAATACAAACTTGTGTCACATTTTGTGAATATATCTGCCTATAAAACAATGCAATAGTAAAAGTATGGTGTGGAACAATATCCCACATTCCAACCCACAAAGTGAGAATTAAAGGAAACGAAATAATTTTAAAAATAATTTTTAGAATAATTATATAACCCCTCTTTTAATACGTTCAGCACGAAAATAGGTAACATTGCGCAGGTAGCAAAGAACCCCGCCGCATGGAAACCACACACACCACATACAAACTCAAAACACACACACCACGCACATGCACACGCACATGCAAACGCCATACACACCACACCACACACAACACACACCTCAGACACACAGACACACAGCCACACAACACACACACACACACACACACACACACAGATACACCACGAAACAACACACATAACACAGACACACAGACACAGGCACACAGGACAAGACACACAACACACAAACACACAGACACACAGACACACAGACACAGGCAAACACGGCACACAGGCACACAGGAACAACACAGACACAAAACACACACACACACCAAAAGAACACACACAGACACACAAACACATATAAACACAAACAAGCACCAGCCCCCCATAACCCGCACAGACATGACGATGGCCGATCTTTAAACACACACACACGCATATGCACACACAAACAACAACCAAAACACACACACACACACACACACACACGTGTCCACACGCCGCGCCACCACGCACACGACACACAGCCACACACCACACAGAACACACACAGACACACAGACACAAACACAACACAACACACACAACACACAACACACAGACACACAGACACAGAACACAGAACACAGACACACAGCCAGAACAGACACACAGGCGCACATGCACAACACACACAAAGACACAGAAACACAGACACATAGACACAAACGCACCACGAACGATACACGCACGCACGCACGCACGCCGCACACCGCACACCCACGCACACGCTCGCACACGCACGCACACGCACGCACGCACGACACGCACGAACACGCGCGCACACGCACGCACACGCATGCACACGCACGCACACGCACGCGCCGCACGCACGCACCACGCATGCACGCACACGCACGAATACGCATGCAGCACGCACACGCACGCACGCACACGCACGCACACGCACGCACGCACACGCACGCACACACGCACGCACACGCACGCACCACGCACCCACGCACACGCACGCACGCACCGCACGCACGCACGCACGCGTACGCACACGCACGCACACGCACGCACACGCACGCAGCACGCACGCACGCACGCACACGCACGCACGCACGCACGCCGCACGCGTACGCATACGCACGCACACGCACGCACACGAACGCACAGCATGGACACGACGCACGCACGCGCAGCGCACGCACACGCACGCACACGCACGCACACGCGCGCACACGCACGCACGCACACGCACCCACGCGCACGCACGCGAGCGCAGGCAAGCGCACGTACACACGCACACACGCGCACGCACGCGCACACACGCTCAGACGCACGCACGCACGAACGCGCACACACACACACGCCCACACACACGCACGCACACGCACGCACGCACACGCACGCTTACGCACGCATACACACGCACGCACGCGCATGCACACGCACGCACACGCACGCACACGCACGCGCACGCACGCACACGTACGCATACGCACGCATATGCACGCACACGAACGCACACGCACGGACACGCAAGCGCACGCACGTGCACCCTCGCGCACGCACGCACACGCACGCACGCACGACGCGCGCGCACGCACACGCACGCACACGCACGCGCGCACGCAACGCACGCACCGCACGCAGCACGCACGCGCACGCACGCGCACACGCACGCACACATGCACGCACACGACGCACGACGCACACACACGCACACGACACGCACACGCACGCACACGCACGCACACACACGCACGCACACACACACGCACACGCACGCACAACGCACGCACCCACGCACACACGCACGCGCACGCAGCACATGCGCACACACGCAAGCACACGACGACACACACGACACACGCACACACGCACACACGCCACACGCACACACAGCACACACGCACACACACACACACACGCACACACACGCACACACACGACACACACGCACACACGCACCACACGCACACACGCACCACACACGCACACGCACGCACACCACACACACGCACACACGCACACACACACACGCACATCCACAGCGCACACACGCACACACGCACACACACACACACACACAGCACACACAGCTACACACGCACACACACGACACACACGCACACGCACACGCACACAGCGCACACACACACACACACACACACACACACACACACATTGGCTTAAAATTTATGTGATAATAAATTATTAGAACAAGTCTCAATTTGAAATACTTAGGAGTTTATTTAGATGATAGATTCAACTTCAATTCACATGTTGCTAATATTACTGAAAAATGTGTAAAACTAGTATATATGCTTTCAAAATCAGCAAAATGCAGTTGGGGTTTAAAACAAGACGTTCTTGAAATTATTTACAAAGGTGCCATACTACCACTACTTACATATGCAATTCCGGTGTGGGAAGAAGCTTTGAAGAGAAAATTAATGCGCTTACAAAGTTTAATAAATATAAAAACTTGCTAAAGCATATCGGACTATTTCATATGAGGCATCATGTATAATCGCTGGACAAACTCCAATCGTATTAAAATTATTTGAAATATTAAACTTATTTAAAAGTACTAAACTTTTAAACAATGTAAACGATTATCAATTCGATGCACCGATTCCTTTTAATAATTGGTTACACCCGGCAGTTATGCCGATAATAAGAATAAAAAACTCAATAGTTACAGCTGATTTTGAAATTTTTACTGATGGGAGCAAAATTGGTACTAATGTAGGATTGGGTCTAGTAATTTACAAAAGGAATATTTTACTAAAAGAATTCAAACACAGATTAAAAAATTGTTGTTCTAATAATCAAGCTGAAGCTTTAGCGATTTTGAAAGGTTTAGAAAACATTGATATAATCGAGAACATAAGAAGTGAACACCGAAATGTTATTATTTATACAGATTGCATGGTAACCTAGCATAGCTTAAACAATTTTTGGAATCATAGTAACATTATAGAAAAAATTAGACACAAAATTATAGACATGGAAAATTATGGTTGGTGCATAAGTTTTAAATGGATAGAATCACATACAGGAATAGTTGGTAATGACAGAGCTGATTTTCTTGCAAAATAAGCAACTGAAATCCCTTAGGAACTTGCAGTTTATTACAAAATACCTAAATCAGCAATCATAAATCAAATTGTATCCCAAAGCAACTCAGAATGGCAAAACCAATGGGATAGTAGTGTGAAGGGTTTAATTACAAAAGAATTCCTTCCCAACGTAACTAATAGACTAAAAACACAAATTCCATTAAATCAAACACTGACATCGATAATTAATTAGTGGTCATGGCAAAATGGAATCTTATCTGTATAGATTTCATCTAATTGACAGTCCTAACTGTGCATGTGGTAATGACAATCAATCCGTGGATCACATAATATTTGAGTGTCCTAATTTGTCTAGTGCTAGAATATTATTAAAAAACACTGTATTAGTGAAAGGTGGTGAATGGCCGGCTAAAAAACATGAACTGTTACATAAATTTTCAAAAGCGTTTTATAATTTTGTTAAATCGATTAATTTTGATTATTTATTGTAAGTTAATGAAGTTTCTGCCATTACATATGTATATTAGCTAGTACCTTCTTTAGTTAAAGTTTATTCTTTAGTTGCGGAATGTTTCAAACATTTTTCATTTTGCTGTTAGTTTTAACATTTTTTTTTATATACAATTTTTTTTTGTTTACCTTAGTTATATAAAGAATACTACTAAAAACGTACAAATGATGATGAACATTTAATGTTGATTGTAGTCTAGAGTAAATTTAGATTAAAATGCATGTAACGGTACGTTACTAAAATATGTAATGGAGCATGCTGTAATAAAGATATAGATAAAAAAAAACACACACACACACACACACACGCACGTACGCACACACACACACACACAAACACAAACACACACATAAACACACACACACACACACAACACACACACACACACACACACACACACACACACACACACACACACACACACAAACACACAACAAACACACACACACACAAACACACTCACACATCACACACACACACATACACACACACACACACACACACACACACACACACACACACACACACACACACCCACAAAACAAAATGGCCCATCTTGGTAAAACTTTATCAAGCGTTGTAGAATGATGTAATAAGTCGATTTAGTAATAGTGAAAAAATGTATATTCTTCTATACCTACATATGTATGTATATGTAGGTTGAAAGGTAGAAAGTAATAGTTAAAAAAAATTACTTCACTGTAGGCTTTTATAAAATTGAATTGATAATAATTCCTTCATTTCTTAGTGTTGTATCTTTAATAATAATAAATTAACTGTTAATCTCTAATGTAACGACCCCAATTATAAGTTAAAGGGATCAGTATGTTTGTTTTTTATTTTATTGCGTAGGTACGATTAAAAAATGCAGTCTCATCACTCCATACTCCATAGACTGATTCTACAAAAATTAAGGTTAACATTTAAAATTTAAATGTTTTCTAGTTTTTGAGATATTGTGCGAAACTTGTAACAACCTTTTTTTGTGGTTGTATTAAAAAATACGTTAATCTAAGATCATTAATTTATTTGGCGTAAAAATTGAGAAACGCAACTTAAATTGCATTTCATAGAACATATATTTTGGGTGTAATATTATATAAATAGATATAGTTCCTTTCTTTTAAAACTGGACTAGCATTGTGCGCACTGGTGTCAACCTCTTGAGAGGATTAAGAGAAGCAATTCTGAAAGCTCTATTTTTTCTTCACTTGCTGCAGAATGTTTGAGCAGTAAGTCATTGTTATAATGGTTTTTACTTAATTTTTTATGGAGTGTGCCATCATATTTTGGTGGTAAGTTTGTTTTTTCTCATTATATTCTAAAAGCTAAAGCCTTTGCTTTTTTAGGCACCTTTTTTTTACCACCTTTTAATTTTTTAATTTACACTTTTCAAGCACGTTAATTTGAACGTTAATTTACACTTTTTAAGTATGCCCTTTTTTAATTAATTACCTTGTATACTTAATAATTTTTAACGACAAGTACTTATTTTCGCAAGTTTCTCTTCATTCAAATAACATGAATACAATAAGTTTATTGGATTGAAAATTTCTACAAAGACAATTGATCGCGTTATTACAAGACTCGCAAGGACATTGTGAAACGCTATCATTCTAGCTGACCGTTCCTTATCCATATTAAACACTGGAAGCTGTCGTTTGGAAAATTGTTATACAGAGGTATTTATATAGTGGTGAATTTTTTAGTTTTTAAGCTTAGCTTTAAAAAACCTTTTTTTTCTTTCCTCTCCCATTATCCATAAATTTGGTAAATAAATTTAATTGCATATTGTTATTTTTTGTTATTACTAGAAAGCTTTTAAAGTTCATTAAATAGGTTTTGTTATTCTGTCAAAGATAACATGGTGCCCGAGAATTCATTTAATTAAATTTTAAACTTAATACTTAATTTTTTATTAATTAGGCATAAGTAAAATAATGAAGCTATTGAAACGCAGGCAGTATTTCAGGTGCGTAAATTGAACCCTCCCCTATCTCAATCTACTGATGAGTCAACGGTACTTTATTTTATACTTTAACTTCATTATTGTTATTACCATTTGGCGATAATATAATCAAGTTAGGTTACAAACTTATATACGGATACACCGGTGATCCAGTAAAATCCAAAAGTCTGAAAATGTACCAAAGATAAAGACAATGCACCGCTATAACATATTTATGACACACTTGTGGCAGAGTTAAAAATTAATGATATTTAATTGGAAGTAAAAATGGAAATAATATTTAATTTAAATCCCAAATGAATTTAACCGTTTCAAATAACCATCGCCCTTGATGTAATTTGGGAGTTGGTTTATTTAAGAAAACATTTCAGTTTGTGCATCAATATCGATATTAGAACAAAATACATTATGAGTATCTATGTAAAGGTTATTAAAAATCTTACTCTACGTTTTGCACTGTGGACTTAGAAATGTGATGTATTTCCACATCCTTGTATTCTTGAGTGACATGTACCGCTGCTGTTCCTGCACTAATCATCAAAGCTGGTATCTTTACTGGTTCGATACTTTCAAAATGAAATTCCGGAAATCCTATTTAATGCACATAAAATTAAGTTTTACCTATTAATTATGTAGTCACCTGCCGCCATAAGTGTATAGGCTGTTTGTATAGCAGACTGTAAGCAGTCGTCCAAATTCGGATTATCACGTTTGCATTTTGGTAACGTAGACGCTAAAATTTTGTTATAAACCTTATAACTATAAATAATATTGACTTACGTAACTCCAATCCGAACGTAAAATTAAAAACACAAAGAAGAAACGTACATAATTTTCCGTACATGTTGGTAAAACTGTGGAATTCCGTAATCAGCTATCTTATATATCACACATTCTTTACTTTATAAGCAGACGTATCTGGGAAATTTGGTAAAATTGTAAAGTAAATTTAATAATTAAGCGTTAATTGTCTGAATTAAGAGTTTTAAGAGATTTAATGGTTAATACAGAAAAAAAGGTGTGAATAAATTAATAAACAGTAGCACCGCCGGCTATTGTAATACCTAAAACTGCCGTGGCCGGTCATTTTGATCGCTGGACAAGAAAGGTAATTTGGAGATGTATTCTTTATATATTTTACACTTAATTGAGAAAGAAACATAAAAAAACACGTTTTAGGTAAATATTCATTTTAATTAAATAAAAATCAAATTGATTCTAAGACATTTAGAATTCGGTACGGTTTTACATGCTGTATTACGCTCTACAGTTCAAACAAATAACGGTCTTTGTTACACTTTCAGATTTTCCACACACATATTTGTTAACATTGAACAAACGTCAGCAATTTTATTTTTGTCAAGTTTTTTAGTTTGGCACTGATGACGTTTTTAGGTTTCGTTGTATCAGATGTGCTGGTACTTGTACCAGAATCTTGTTTCGTATCTAAATACCCTTTTTTTAGTTCCTCAGTTAGAGTGAAAATAAAGTCTTTTCTTTTTATTTTACTGCTTACGACTTCCTTAAAAACTATCCAGGCGTTGATTGTGGTAAGATCTAAAACGTTGTAAAACACATCACCCGGCCATCTAGACATTTGGTCCAACACATCTACCCCTAACTTCGTTTCATTGTAATACAACACCGTCTCAGGTTTCTTCTTTTTCCCATCATCTATAGTCACAGTTTCATGTACGGTACTTAACAATATGACATTTTTATTAACTTTACCCTGATAAATTGACAAGGTGCTTTTATCATTTTTCATTACTGCGGTGAAATATAACTCTGCCCTTTTATTCTTGATACAAATTGGTAATTCCCTTCTTGATCGGTTTATTGTTCCTACTACTGTTGTGTTCTTTTTTGCCAGCATTGTTGCTAACTTTTGGCTGGTAAAGTTGTCGGTAGTAACATTTCTCCCCAACTAGGAAAGGTTCCATTAATTTTAAAACATATTAATATTCTGGAAGGGGTTGGCTGTTAGGACGCTTATCATCTTTTTCTAAATAAGGAAAACCATTCAGGAGATATTTAGAATTCGTATCAACAGCTAACCAAAATTTTACACCAAATTTATCAGGCTTATTCGCCATATATAGTGTAAATATGCATCTAGCTTTAGTAGGAAGCAGTTGTTCTTCTACTGTAATGTTTGCTCCTGGAACGTAGCAAGCTTTACAGTTACTAATAAATTTATTATCCCATATTTCGGACATCAAAGCAAACTTATCACTAACTAGACGTTCTTTTCGTATTAATCGAATATCGATTCTTAAAAATCTCATGATTTCACGTAATCGATTGCGTGACATGGTCTCACGAAAAAATTGCGGTCCCCTAGTAACAGCCTATAAACCGTCAAACTGTAATGTTCTTGCGCCGTAAGCACCACAAGTTCTTGAAGAGGCAATGGCCAGTTTCTATCAACTCCTAGTTGTCGTTTAGCTTCAATTTCAGTACATTTTTGAACTTGTTTTAGGGCTGAGTTATCTATAAACGATTGAAATGCGCTTAGCACAGAGTTAGCAAACACATTTCTTTTTGCATAATGAGTTGGTCCAGGAGTATTTCGCATAACATTTCTTTGAACTATGCGGCCAAGATAAGGTCCACTTGATTCCACAACTTCCCATATATCATTAGATTTGGATGATTGTTTGCTCCCCACAGGTAAATGCATGGTATTTTTGCGTTTTGGATGGTGTTCAATGTGATCACTAATTTCATTAGATCTACAAGGTTCAAAAGTGACATTATTTACGCTGACATCAGATTCTTCACTTTGTTCACTACTTTTGTCATCAACAGGAACAGCTTCATCACTTTCACCATCTGCGGAGTGGTTATTTGCTTGTTAAGATTCGCCTTCAGACTTCCTTAACGTTAATAAATGTTCGATACCGAAGCTTGTTTGAATAATTAGTGCAATCGTTACTTAGCCATTTTTGATTACTCTGTGCCATGAAGACCAATTTATGCCCGCATTTGAGTGCTTATGAACAGAATTATAGTTCGAAAGTAGAGTAAAGCTCATTTATTTTAGGAATATATATATATATATATATATATATATATATATATATATATATATATATATATATATATATATATATATATACACACACACACACACAACACAGGGTGGCCCACTTAATCGGGATTGCTACATAACTCCCTTACTATTACAAATACGAAGAAATGTCTTATATAAAAGTTTTCCACAGTCATAAACTACTTGTTTTAAAATTATTTCCAGAAATGGCGGACTTCCGGTTATACCGGAAACGCATGCCAACTTCGTTATTGTAAATCGAACAACCCATATATATTTAAAAATTTTGAATTCCTCGGTGAATTTAAAGGTCACTTTAATTACAATACTATGGGCCTACGTCGCATTGCTTCTGAGTTATTTGACATTTTGTAGAAAAAATGACGTTTGCAGTGCC
Organism: Vesta saturnalis; assembly: GCA_036346205.1. NCBI lineage: Eukaryota > Metazoa > Arthropoda > Insecta > Coleoptera > Lampyridae > Vesta > Vesta saturnalis. The sequence continues at coordinate 53,063 of JARFJB010000314.1, forward strand.
TCCGAAAACTATCAATATCTCGAAGACGGATACCGGTAGAGAGATGTGGCTTTTTTGACTTCCGAAAAGGGTACCGCATCATTCACATTCATTGCCAAAAATCTTGCTTTTAGAATTCAATAATTTCTATCGCTCCGAAAATAATTTTTTTCAAACATGGATAACTTGATTTTTTTAAATGGAACTACCCATATTTTCTTACATCAGCGGATTGGAAATTAAATTTCCTTTCCATTGATGTAACATTATCGATAATTTGGAGTAATAGTTTTCGAGATATTCACATTTTTATCTAATTTCAGTTTTTATTGCGCATTGCCGCGGTGCTTTGGAAAACGTTTGTCAATTGTTTTAAACAACTGATAAGAAACGTCAGTTTCTCTAGCTTCTGTTGTGCTTTGCTGTCTTGCGTATCAGTTTAAGTGTTTCTATAAGACATTTCCATTAGAATGTTGTTGTCTGACGCAGAGTTGATCGACATGACTTTCATTCTTGGAGAATGCCAAAGAAATGCGTTACTGGCATCAACGATTTATGCGGTACGGTATCCTGAACGAAGTTAGTCCAGTTGTTAAAGCCAAATAAGATAAAATTGTAAAAATAGGTTTTCATTTCAAAAAATTGAGTTTTGACAGTTATTTCAATTTTATCTTTATTGTTATTGTTTGAGCACCCTGCATTATTAACGGTGGAAATATTATACGAAGTCTTCTAAAGTAAGTCATGTTCAATAACGAAACAAACTCAAATTGGGTAACAAAGGCAGCCGTATAGGAGAAATTAATAATTATTTGCGGGTCTGCAAACGTCATTTTTGACATCAAATGTTTAATGTTAAAAACGGCTGGACTTAGGTATATGACATCATACATGAAATGTATTAAGAATTTACCGTAGAATCCGAAAATTTAATAATATACAGGGTGTCCCATCTAAAATAAGCAAGTTACTATCGACTTCTGGTACAACCATAAGTGCCGCCATCTTGATAATATTTTAGCCGTATGTCCTCCACGACATTGGTATACTTTTCAGATTTTTCCTCATTATAGTTTTCTCATAATTGAGTAATGTCATTCCCGGTGAACCACTCTGTGTACAGGGCAGGCCACCTCTAAAGCCTCGGTCGTTTTAGGGAAAGCGTTAAGGTTTTTTAAAAACTTTCCCCGTATGTATATAGAGGGCCTTTGTAAGCATGTTTTAAAAATTTTCTGAAATGTACAGGGTGATCCAAAAAGTTTTTATTTCTCAGGCCCATATGTTTTAAATGGAAATGTCCAATTTTTTTCAGTAAATATGAATTCTACACTCAATTCCAATTCGTGTTTATTCAGAGTTCCCAATAACTAAGTCTTACCATTTGTGAAATATTTCACTTTTTTGAAAATTTTCGGGAAAGTTGAATAACTCTGTAACCTGTAAATTAAATCTAATAAAATTTGGACTAGAAAGTACCAACATCATAGATTAAAAGCTATAACAAACAATTTTTTTAGTGTTATACTGGGTGTCAGATATTTAAGGCTCAATTTTACTTAACTTCGAACTTAAAAAAACGTGCTTTACTTAAATGGATCGCCGTGTATTTTCTTCAGTTATACAACTGTTTATTTAATTGTATTCCAATCATTATGAGGCTTCTCTATACCCAAGCCTAATACTTTTGAAGTTATTTAACTTTTAAAAGTGTTCTTGCTAAATATTGTTTCTATTCATATTTTATACTTTTTAAAAACAAGATAGCTGATGTCAGGCTTTTCAAAACAATCACACTTTATAATTTAGTTTGCAATAAAGTTTCCCTTTTAATAATTCTTTAATTAGCATTATAATTAGTCTTTTAAACAAAATGAAAGTTTATCCGGTTCCAAAGAGGTTTGACATGATTCTTACCCTAGGAAAATGTTATGAAAATTGTTTTCTTGCGTAAAGGGTGTACGCACAAAAGTACCCTGATCAAAAACACTCGGATAAAAGGGCGTCCGAAAAGTTGTTGCAGAAGTATCGTGTTACAGGGAATGTTGCTCATCTAAAACATAATGAAGCAAAACCTGCAACTGGCAATGAAGAAAGAGTTCCGTACTTCAGGATTGGTAATCGAAAATCCTGATACAAATTCAAGAAGGATTGCTGATCAGACAGGCATTATCCGTTCCAGTGTAAGACGGATTCTTAAAAATTACAAGTGTCACCCACTCCATATCGAGTTTCATCAACATTTGTACGGTACCGATCTTCAACGACGAATTCATTTTTGCTCATGGACTCTTGAGCGAGATGGAAAGACTTTTGTATTATGCTTGAAAACATCTCCCTAAATATTATAAGAAGAATGTGACTTCATTGACATTTTCAACACACAGTCAGAAATTTTCCAAACAAACAGATAGGTTCATGTAACTAGCCAGATAGATCCCCAGACCTTACCACCATGGATTCCTTTTTATATGGATTTCTTAAGAATGTTGTGTACAAAAGTTCTCCTACCTCTATAAAAAATATGAAGATGTGAATTATAAATGCGTTCGCATCAATCGTACGAAACATGTAAATGTCAGAAGATTACTTGAACACAATGAGGCTTTGTATTCAAGAAAGCTGAGGTCATACCGAACATTTACTATAATATTTTTGCAGTTTTAGATAAAAACATGTTTTTATACTAATCGAAAGCGATTCCAATTAAATGTTGACTGAAAAATCTCCAATCATATATCATAAATACTAAAAGTATTTGTAATATTTGTAAAATACATACTTAAATTTACCAATTTCAACCTAATATGGCTTCTGGTGGGCACACACACGTTTATTTACATGTAGATTCGTGTTAAAAAACCATTCAAAAAGTTGTTGATTTAACAAAATACACTCATGGACAAAATTATCGAATATTTTTAAATTTTCATAATTTCTTTTTGTAAAAATAAATGATGATGAATCAAGTTATTTAAATACTATGAATTGCGAAAAACAGTTTATTTCAAAAAAATTTAGTGCACAATCTTAAGTTTTTGTCAGAATAAAATCGTAAAAAAAATAATGCTAAATTTTATGAAAATTAGGGATATTTACTTTATACTTAAATGCTCTTGGATAATAAATACAAGTCTTTTGATTAAAATTAGAGCATAGTTACTAACGAGTATTACCCCCTCGATTTCTAATTACTGCTCTCATTCTTCTCGGCATGCTGCTAAGTAGAGTTTAAATATATTCTTGCGGAATTGCGTTCCACTGATCTTGTGCAGTTACCCGAAGCTGTTATACTGTACTTGGAACGGGATATCTTCGTTGTATGCGGCGTTTAAGATAATCCCACATATGTTCTATTGAATTTAAGTCGGGGCTGTATGGTGGCCAATCAAATCTTTGAATCTGGGCCCCATCAATGTAATTAGTCACTATGCCAGCTGCCTGCGGTCGAGCATTATCATGCATTAATATGAATCCTTCGTATCCAGCATGGCCGACATAAGGCAAAACATGATCTTGCGGGGTGTTTTCGATATAAGAATCACTAGTCATTCATCCAATCACTTCCAGGAGTTCGATGCGTCCCTCCCAACTAGTACCTCCCCAGAGCATTGTACCTCCAAAACTAACGGCTTCTATGAGATTGCAGCTGGCGTACCTTTCTCCAACTCTTCTGTAGACGTAATTTCGTCCATTTGGCTTCTATAACTGAATTCTAGTCTCATCTGTGAAGAGAACATTTTTCAATTCTCGATATCGCACTGAATATGTATTTTGGCAAATTCTAATCGATAGCGGGCTGTTTTGGTTTTAAACCTACATTTAGTAGGTCATTTTTGAGATGCGTCGAGGTCAATGTGCGATTTCGTGTAGAATTAAGCATCAAATGTCGATCATCAATTGCTGTTGTACACCTTTTGCGCCCTTGTCCGGGTCTACTCCAATCTCTTGGCACCTTTTTAAAACATTCGGTACTGTAGAATGACCTCTCCTGAGACGTGGTGAGATATATTTTTGTATATATTCTTAGTTATATAGAGTTACAATGTGTACCGCTTCAGCTTCATTGCAATGTCTAACTGATGGCATACTGATGTTTTCAATAGCGAAAAAACAAACACTATTCACTACTAGTTAGTTAATTACACTACAACAACTATATTTCGAGCTTAATTCACTATAATGGACAAACTTCTTAAAATATGTAATGTATTGTTTTTGATAACATGCGCGAGAGACAATAATATGCGCCATTAATGTCAATTATACGTCAAAATATTTTAAAACAAATTAATAATCAGCCTACTAGATGACTAACATCAGCACATATAAGTTTACGGCGATAAATCTATTGAGGATGCAGTCAATCAATATAGGACCGTATTAGTTTAAAAGCCCATTAATTTAGTCAAGCTTTGGAGAAAATTTATTCTCATCATCAAGACAACTATAAATAACAATGTTACAATTATGTAATAATTAATGTTAAACTTACTATCGTGAGGATTATAAAAAGTAGGCAAAAAGTAAAAGAAAAATAATAGTATTAATAATAACTAACGAAAGAAAGTAGTGTGATTTAGGATAAATTAAAAAAATGAATATGTTAACATTAACTGATAAATACGATTTAACATTAAGAGACATAAAGAAAAATTAAACATTAATCTTGTTCAGTTACAGACGAAAGAATATAGCTCTAGATATTACTATGTTTATTAATATCTGATTTTTTGTTTAAACTGTTTCTGTTGTTATTAATACACGCCATTTCTAAAAATGATCTCTTAGATAAAATATTTTCTTGTTTAGGATTTTAATATTGTTATAGTTCATGATATGATTCTTTTATAACATGTTCAGCACCATTACACCAATTGGTGTAATAAAACCTTTAGTAGATCCAGCAAAACGAATTTGTGACCCGGAATTTTTGAAGGATGAATATAAATATTTAACAAAATCCTTACAAGATAATGGAGATCCACTTACAGATATTAATAATGTTATTACACCTTCTAGACGTAACTTCAAAGAAAAGCCAGTTCTTAATGTTGGTCCTTTTATAGCTAATGTTACAGATAGAATTGAAAAAATCCTAATCCTAAGACTATTTTTAAACCTACAAGAAAAATTAAAGAACATTTAAGATCATCTAAAGATGTTCCAAACCCATTATCATCTTTCGGGGTGTAGAAGTTGTCTTGTTCATATAGAAAATTATACATTGGAACCACAAAACGTAGCTTTGATGCACGACGTAAAGAAAATATGAGATTTTGTAGATTAGGTCAACCAGAAAAGTCTGCGGTAGCTGACCATGCCCTAATAATTTAAATCATAACATTCAATTTGACAATATGGGAATATTATCAAGACAAACGCATTATTATGTTCTTTTACAACGTGAAGCTATTGAGATATATAAACACCCTAATAATTTTAATAGACAAGAAGAAAATCTCCGTTTAAATAGGTTTTCACATCTTATAATTAAAAAAAGGCATAATGGTACGTCTTGATTTTGATTTTAATTTTGGCTTTTGGTATGTCTAGGTTTTTTCTGTGTTGTTCCTAGACCTTCAAGCAAATGCTTTACCAATTATATGTTAAATTACCACATCATTATAATTTAACATAAGTAGTTGAAATTAAAAGCATAATTAAAATATTACATAAAACGTTTTGCATTATTCTTTTCATGGTTAAAAACACTTGCAATTAGTGATAAAGCTATTTCTTTGTTAGATTCAATTGGATTATTTTATTTTACGTCATGTTTATATTTGTGAATACTTCTATCACTTTCAAATTGAAGTGTTTCACAACTTTACACTTACATCATAACTTGATTAAATTTTGTTAAATGTCTTTTTTGGCTGACATTTTTCATTGTTAGCCTTTGACCGTTGGAGGGTGTTCTGATTTGTTATCTTTAAGACACTTTAACAATATTTAATTTTTAATGATCTAGTTATTCTTTACTAAAATTTTATTCCATGGTTGGCTTTATACGTTTCTCAAACTGTTATATTAATAGCAGGCTGATGTTTATGTTTTAATTTTTCAACTTTTATAAAGCTGTTTCAACATCTTTAACAATTTTAATAAATATTACTACTGACAAATATAACTTAAGTGTTATCGAAACGTTTAGATTGTATAACATAAAAATACAACATTAAAAATTAACCAAAAAAGATAAGTATTTTATTATGTGTAATAATGGTGAAAGTTTACATTTTCATAGTTTCTAGTAAATTTAGGTAACGTTGCGATGTTAAATTTTGATTACAAAAAAAACCTGTTATCCTTCTTCCGAATGTCCCAACCAACATAATGAAGGCAAAACGGTGTTGATGTAGTGATTCTTTGCATAATTTTGAATTTCCTTGAGACCAACTATGCAAGTTTTTTCTATTAAATATCACATTATTTGAAACCCTACGTTCATCAGACTAAAATATGTGAAAAGGAAAATTATTGTTCTGATAGCATTTTCTGGTATACCACCCACAGAATAATTTGCGTCTTTCTGCTTCACTTTTTAAGTCCTTGGCAAATTCTGTATTGTATGGATAAATTTTGTCTTCTTTAGAATAAAGCGTGCTGTTGATATGGATATGCCCACATTATTCTGAATTTGCAGAGTAGTTGATATTTCGGGATTTTCAGTAACGGACAACAATACATTGTTTACACATTCCTCATTACTCGTTTTTTTCGATATAGCACGGGTTTTTTAAAAGCACCGTATTCTTTAAGATTAGTTTTTAACTTGCTAAATCTTTTTTTTATTTGGCTGCTTCCTTTCAGTATACTTGCTCAAATACATGCACTCAGCTGTAATGCAGTTTTGATTGCTTAAGATATAACACGATACTATATCTAACTTTTCTCTATTTGAATATCCTGCTTACTAAAGTAACTGTCAAGTGGGGACAAAGATTTAATTCAATTCAAGAATTCATAGTATTTGTTTACCTAAGCTTACTTTTCTAATGTCAGACAGAGGTTAACTGATGTCTAGATACCAACTTAAAAAATTAAAGGAAATGAAATAATTTTTTTTGGGCGACTATGCTCTATCTGGTTGTTTACTTCGTCTGTTTCCACGACAGTAAGTTTTGTTTTCAAGTTGCTAATAATAAGTACGACGGTATTTTAACGTTCTAGAACGGTAAGTAAATTTATTCAATTTAAATAATAACAATTTTTATAATTTATTAACATAAATATTGAAAGTACAATTATTACAATTAGTAGGTAGTAGGCATGTATACTCCATGCCAGCCGGGGAGGTACCACCACCATTACCATGGGATTCTTAATATTGGGTCTCCGATTTTCGGAGCTCGATAAGGGCTGCCGGTTACTTTTTCCATCATCCTTAATCTATTCTCATCCTTATTCTTCCTTCTCGCCCTCACTATCTTCCTATCGGATTAAAAGTCCCAAATTAAAAAATAAGATGGCTGTGGTTTCTAGGGTAATAAATGCCGGACGTAAAATCCTGCCCCATTCGGATGTCCGAGAGGGCAGGGCCCAAGCTACCTCGGTCATCAAAAGTATCAACTTTCTGATTCACTACTGCAACATCCGCGGTATCAGGTCTAATCTTAATGCTATTCACCAACATCTTGAACAATTACAACCTGACATATTGTTTCTATCTGAAACACAAGTCTCCTCTGAAAGCTCCGAGTCACCCGACTTGCAATTTCCTCAATACCATCTTCACTCTAACTTTCGATATAAAGGAGGCGTATGTGCGTACATCAAGGACAGAATTGCTTGCAAGAGAGTTTCTTCCTTAGATAATAAAAATTTTGACGTGATTTGGTTTAAACATTCTGGTCCTAATTTTGTGAAATTCTACTGTTGCATTTATAGGCCTCCTAATGGCAGTAACTTTCAAGACTTCTTCGATTACCTTAGTATGAAAGTTGACTATCTCCTGCCTCAGTTTCCACCTTGCGATTTCTTAATTGTAGGCGATTTCAATGTTCATAACTCTAAATGGAAAAAGCCATCAATCAGCAACTGCTCACGTTTCTTCAAACTAACAAACTCCTTAGTGACCAATATGGGTTTAGGCAAAGTCGGTCAACAGGTGATCCTTTTTCATGTGTGACCCAAGTTTGGAACAATACAGTAGAGCAGTCCGGTGAAACATTTGTAGTCGCTTTAAATATCTCAAGGGCATTTGACCAAGTTTGGCATAAGTGTTTACTTGCCAAACTCACCTCGTTTGGATTAAATGATACGCTCATCAACTGGGTTTCTAGTTTCCTTGATAAAGACGAATACGTGTCGTAGTTGATGGCTTTTTTTCAAAAGCAGTCAGCAGTAACGCGGGCGTACCACAGGGATCCGTTATAGCGCCTACACTTTTTCTGCTGTACATAAATGACCTTATTTCTTCAACAACTAACCCCATCCATTGCTTTGCTGACGATAGCACTCTTCACTGTAGTTCATCTCAGTCTACTCATAGTGATAATCCACCTTCTATGTCAAATCAAGGAATTAAAGCTGAAATGGCAAATTCAATCAACAAAGACATTCAACGTATTCTCGAATGGGGAAGCAATAATCTAGTTAAATTTAATGCTAACAAAACTCAGTGTTGCCTTGTGTCCGCCAAAAAAGATCGATCATCTCATCTTGTAAGTTGAATGGCTCAGTTCTTAAGTTTTCAGACTCTATTACTCTGTTGGGTATGACTGTATCTTCAAATCTCTCATGGGTTGACCATCTTCTGTCAGCTACCAAAACAGCTGCTTTTAAACTAGGCTTTTTGTATAGATCTAAGCAGTACTTTACCTCTCGACAACTCCTCCTGCTGTGTAAGGCCCAAATTCGGCCTCATCTGGAATATAATTCTCACCTCTGGGTTAGTGCTCCCAAATACGCTCTCGATATCGTTGATCGTTTTCAAAAGAGAGCGATTAGGCTTATAAATGACCCGTCCTTAACTTCTCACATACAGTCCCTTGAGCATAGAAGGATGGTTTAAGTTCTTTCTTTGTATTATCGTTATTACAACGGCTATTGTGCTGCTGAATTATATTCTTTGATACCATCTCGGGCTATCTTTGCGAGAAACACTCGGTTCGCTCATTCACATTATCAGTATGCAGTACAAATCTCCACTTGTCGTACCAAACGGGTGCAATCCACATTTTTCTACACGGCTTCTAAACTCTGTAATGTTCTCCCTAGTTCCTGCTTTCCTCTCACTTATGATATGAGAACATTTAAGGTAGCTGTTAATAGGCATCTATTGGCAATTCATTATCCTTTTATCCATCCTCCTAAGTGTTCCTGAGTGTTTTAGCACGATAGGCCAAATTTAGCCTGTTCAGGTCCACAATCATAAAAAAAAAATTCCAATTGTCACCGCAAGCTTATTTTGGAAAACAGATGCCGATGAAAAAGTTTCAGTACCATCTACTGGAACCTCGTGTGACTCTTGTGGATGAGTTTCCTTCTCGCTACAACTAATGTACCCTTTCCAATAACCTGATTGGTGTATTTCCCATTTCGATAATTTCAAAAGAAATGAAATGATTTTACATTTTTTGGACGGAGATTTTTATATTTGTAATATATATTCAAAAAGTTAACTTTATTATGTGCAATGTTAATAGAAACTGTAACGGGAGCTTTAGAAAAATAAAAATTTCGCGCTAAATTATACGAGATTAGATATTTATATATTATTTTTCTGAATAAAGGAATGGTTATTCTTTATTTGTATTTGAATGTAATTAATATTAAGATGAAAACCATGAATTTGTTTCAATAAGTTATGTATATACTCAATGTGAAAATATTTAAAACATTGCGGTATTTGCAAGCTCATTAATTTTGGAAGGAATGACGCCGTCACAATAATGATGTGCATTTTTTGAGTCAGTCGTATACAGGGAATCACCACAGAGGGTCGCATTAAGAAAGCGAACAAAAGGAGTCGCATAAAATAGGCGATTCGAGTTTGCTAGTTATCGTTCTGCTGCAATAAGTGACATTGTATAGTCACTCAGCCCTATAAAATTACAAGTAATAATTGATTAACGGTGATAAAGAAGAAGTATAAAATTACCTTCCTTATTAAAATAATAAAAATTGGCAATTTGGGTGTAATAGAAAGATTGCGTAATAGTTTATAATAGCGTTTTAGGTGCTTGTTGAAAGTGTCCTAAGTTGATGGTGTAATAGCGAGTGATAAGTATACAATAAGATAATCGACCCAATTGATAGATCGGTATATAAAGTGTAATAACAAAAACACATTGATAAAGAAAGTATGGCTTCCAGTAGTTCGCTTACAGTTTGTTGCGCACACCGCTTGTGATTAAATTTGAACAATTATGTAAAAACTGTATAGTATAAATATATCGAACAAGTATTTACTAAAATCATTAACTGATGAAAGAAAATTAAAAGCGTATTTAGCTACACAAAAGTATAAGAAAAGATAAGAACAACAATAGAAAAACGGTGCAGAGTGCCGACAAGTGGCATCCTAGGAAGAGCAGGCTCTAACCTATCTGAGGCCCCCTTATCATCAGTTGCAACGAAAATAAGTAAGAACCTTTTTTGTTTGTGTTAATAAATAAAACTTTATAAACTGAACCCATTCAGTTTTAATAAAACGTAATAAAAAATAATCATCTCAGGTATTAAATTTTCTTCGATAATGCTGCACAAGAAATGATCGCTGGATATTTGTCTTCGTTTGGGGGACTTTTACAATGATCAATCCATCACGTTCCTCAAAGTCTTCTATTTTTATATTATATAACTCTTCTCGTCTACATCCACCATCTATTCCTAATATCATTCCTACCTATAAAAAATATAATAATTTACAACTGTATCTTTACTTTAAAACGTAAATGAAATGTTTCAGATCCACTTAAAATATTCATTTTAGTTGTCAATGTCATTTTCACAAAAAAAAACTGTTATGGCTGCAGTTATTTACAAATTATAGCAACCAAATAACAATTTTTACATGAAGACAACTTGATATAACGAGACTAATATACATATGTACATATCGTTATTATTAAGTACATATTTAAAATGTTTTTTTCTACTCCTATGCTTTAATTGGTTTATTAAATGTGCACGCCCCGTACTTTAATGATACCCATAATGATTCAAATTTTTCATAATGATACAAGTGTACAGCCAATAGAAATGCAAAATTACTACAATATCTGCTAACTATCAAATTTGCTGTGATTTTACAACCAATAGAAATGCAACATCAGCACAGTGTTCGCTAAATATCTAAGTGGCCATGTGAGTATTTCTGACAGATATAAAATTAATTAATTGTGACAATTCTAAGCTCTTTGAATAAAATTTGTGAAAATTTGTACTTTCTTCAAATAAAAACCCCGCAAAAATGGACGATAGTGACAGTGAAATAGAAAGCTTAACTCCACCAGAAATTACAGAACAAGCCACAATAGCTGCAAACAACTTATTACCCGCAAAATCGGCAAAAGCGTATGAAAAATGTTATTCCGAATTTATGGATTGGGAAATACCAAGAACGTTGACAGCTTTTCGGAAAACGTTCTAATTGTTTATTTTGAAGAAGCGGCTAAAAAATTTAAATCTTCAAGTTTATGGACACGATACTCAATTTTAAAATCTACGTTATTTCTTAAACATAAAGTGGATATATTCAAATACACCAAATTGCATGCTCTAATGAAAAGGAAATCTGAAGGGTATAAACCCAAAAAATCTAAAACGTTTTCTACGATTGAAACGAAACAATTTATTGGAGAAGCCCCTGATGTTAAATATTTATTGGCAAAGGTCAGAGAATCTAAATTGTGTTTGTACAGAAAAAATAGTGTTTCTTTCATAGGTGTTATGTATTTTTGGCATTATGGGTGCTTGCAGAAGGAACGAGCTCCACAAATTGGAACTAAAAGATGTAAATGATGATTTTAATCAACGCTGTTAGTAACAATTAGGAATACAAAAACGAAAACAACAAGAAAATTTACAATAACAGGAAAGTATTATGAAATATGGAAAAAAGTACATGAATCGTCGCCCTAAAAACTGTGTAACTACGTAATTTTTATTAATTGCATAAATGGGAAATGCACCGTACAAAACGTAGGAATAAATAAATTTGATGGGGATAGGAAAAGAAATTGCTATCCACCTAAATCTTCCTGGTCCCAATTTATATACCGGACATTGCTTTCGTCGCACTTCTGCAACAATATTAGTTGATGCTGGTGGTGACATCAGTAGCCGAAAATTACATTGAGGATTCAGTTCAAAATAAAATCAATGTAGCCAATCAAATTTTAAATTCGATTGAATACAACGAAATCAACAATTCAATAACTGTTAATCCATTACCTTCAACATCAGCAATGGCATCAACTAATGTTATCCCAAAAGTGCCGCAAATGCAATTTAATAATTGTACTATAGAAAATGTAATTATTAATCAAAAAGAATAGGTAATTGTAAAGTTTTGTTTCTTTTTTTGTCAAAGTTCATTTTTTGCTATTTTTGTAATAAAGGATTTTTAGTACAAGTTAGAACTATTCATTATACTATAAACATAAATGTTCAAAATAAAGTACATACCTAGTTATTTTTTTTATTAAGAGGTCGTAGAAAAAATAGTGTATGCAACTCGCATTTAATGGCTATTAAGACACTCGTATTCTTTACTCGTGTCTTAATAGCAGTCATTAAATGCTCGTTGCATAATATACTATTAATAAATTTAGTCGCGCAAAATACGTCATAAGTATCTCGAACATTAAGGACTACCGATATCAGACAATAATTGGAGTCGTCGCTTCGCTCCTCCTCCAAACAATTGTCTTCGATCGGTAAAATGTTCTTACTTTTCTAGATACTTAATATACTATAATTATAATTTTTTAGGGTCACTATGCAACCTATTTCATGCGTTCATTACGAAAACAAGCAACATTGTAAAAACAAAAACAATAATCTGTGTCAGAGTTTAAAAAGTTTAAAACTTTGTCAGATAGAGATTAATAGACAGAAATACATGTTAACTTAAAATGAAAGGGCTT
>JARFJB010000315.1:0-42500 GCA_036346205.1 Vesta saturnalis
AATATATGCCACTCTGTAGAAGTGAGAGAGAAGAGCGAAAGGAGAGAGGGAAGAAAGGAAGACAGGGTTAGACCTCTGGAGTAACTAACGAGGACCTAAACCATGCGATAAGACCGTTTACGGTGTAAACGTAGAGATCGTATAATCAGTATATCTAAGTTAGCAAGGCAACCCTCAGATGAATGTTTCCACTAATTACATTTAACCAGACAAATTAGCTGTCAATCAGATGAATAAGAAATACTATCAAAAACCTCATCAGGTACAAATGACTTAGTTTACTTTATTGCTTACCGTACAATCCTCATCGCGAGGCACATGGCTAATTTTGAAATTGTCAGTGAGCGTTATATGAACATAAAAAGTTTCGCTCAACCAAGCGAAAAATTTTGTTTAAACTAAAGAACAGTACTGGAAAGCTAAATGTGTTAGACAAGAACAGGATTAATCAATTACAATTATGTCATCGGTTAACCCCGACGATAAAGGGGATAACCTTTCACGCAGAAAATTTCAAAAACTTGGGGGGAGTTCAAAGCATTTGGCCTGTGTGGGTATTTTGGAATAATACTGGCACACGAGCACGGACACATTTCATATGGAGGTAACGTTATCCCCAACAGGGAACGGAAGACAGCGAGGAAACAATTAAAGAATCAACCATGCGACGTGGAATAATTATAACGCAATGAAGATAACTTATGTTTACCGCGAGCATTAGAAGGCCCTTGCAGATAAAGACCCGAGATATAATGACCATTTGGAAAAAGCGCCAAAACCCGAGTAAGGTGTAGAAACGAACTTAGACAGTTTCAACCCTTACCGGGCAACAACAAACCAACACGGCACGGAGAGGAAATTCGCCGGGAAAAGGTAAGATTACCAAAAGGAAAAACGTTATAAAATCTTTAACATCAGCATTTTGCCGCCTGTGGGTCAATCCCGACAATACTTTAAAGCCACATGCCCTGCCCGGGAAAGCCCGGAAGAGCCACGACTGCAAAGTTTGTTCGTCCATATGTCTTTTGAACCATAAAGAAAAGGAAGTTCAACAGTACACAAATGCAGCGGTTTTTAAAAATTTAAAACCGAAAACACCTCATTTTGTGGAGAGGTGTTTTGTAAACAATGCAACGATCATAAACCGGAAAACCATTTTTGTTTTATTAGACAAGCAACCCCGTATAAAGAATAAGACGTTTTATTTTGTTTTATGATTTAGAAACTCGTCAAAAAATCTCACCCCGAAAAACCGGCAGCCACGACGAATTTTTGGAATTTGCCCACGTTACCATCATCTCTAGTTATTGCCCCGATGTGGTTTAGAGAACAAATATTACAAGGTGAATAATTATCAACTTCTGGAAGTAAGAAAATTTTGGTTGGTAATAGCCAATGGCCAAGGGATCACCAGTTTATCTTAAACCACACACAAACAAACACATCTTAAACCGGAAAAGAGGGGTCTAAAATTTGATGAAATTTGATAACCTTTTATTAACTTTCCCCTACCGTCTCCTCTACCAGGAATTAGCGAGGGATAAGGGTTATTTCCATCTTTTAACATTAAAGCAAACCCGAGGGGGTCGAATTTGATTACTACTCCCAACTCCATGAAACCCGAAGGAATTTTAAAATGGTATGAAGAAACGCAATCACAGGGAAATTGGTCCGAATATTCCTAAACATTTGCCAGTACTTGAAAATTTTGAAGGAGTGTTTGGTTGATCCGTTTGTCGAAGCCATTACGGCTTCAGCTTGCAATCTTGAACCAAGACGATTTTACAACCCGCCCCAATAAATTATAAAGGCTGGTTTCGGGGAAAAGAAAGGCCGGGTATTTCTATTCAACACGCGGGTAAACAAAGGAGTAAAGGGACGGTTAGGTTCCAAGTTTTTGGTTTACTCACTATATTTTCCCCACGGCGCGGAATGTTTGACAATCCACAGAACCATGGGCAAGATTAAAATTTCCGTTTAAAACTTAGGAATTAGATTGTGAAATTTGAAAACAAACCCTGTTAATTTAAACCCCCGGATACGTCCCTTCCCACGCGATGCATTTTATGGTGAACGGGAAAAAAGCAAAACCCGGCGGTACAGGGTTTGTTAATTTGGAAAGGGAAGGGAGGAAGGCGTGCCTTAGCGGTACCCAATTTCCACCCATCCTGTGCCCTATAAAACATCCCGCCGAGCGACGAAGGGGAATGCTTCAGAACAAACCACCACGGTACAAGGTCGAAGCCCAAAGAGGGCACATACTACATCCGGCACAACACAGTATGAAAAAACAGATGGGGCCCGGTTTCATAAATATGCGATGAAGAAGGGCCCAGGGGCCCATCTAACTGAAATCAAGAAGACCAGACCCTTTACATTGCAGAGTTCCTTAACCCAGGGTGCAGCCGAACCCTTCTATTGAGAAAAATCCAGCTCAGATCTCAAAGCCATTTAACCCGGGGTCAACGCGAAAACAAAGCCCAAAATCAAAAGAGTTTAATTTAATGTTTTTCCATCAGGAAGTTAAAGGAAAAGGAAACCGGAAAGGTGCTGAGCCCCAAAACCCGGCAAGCAGTACGTAACCACAGCAACATTCCGAGTTGGGGATTATTTTGATTCATTTACATTTCGGGCCCGGATTCCTAAAACTGGGAATTTTACACCGGGGAGCCAAACATGGCGTTTATTTTAAGGATAGCAAAAGCAAACTTGGGAAAATTTAAAAGGGTTCTTAGAAATGAACAGGTTAACATTTACTCAGGAACCGGACAAACCCGAAAAAGACTCGATTAAACATCCAAACGTCGCAGGAAAAACACAACGATACGGATATAAAAGAAATTTCCAGGTTATTGAGTTTTTAAATAACGGAATTTTTAACACTGCCCTTTAAATAAGGTGAAGTGAAAAGAATAAAGGGATGACAATTTGTAAGTTCCCAATTTGGACAACAAAAGCCGGGCATTTTTAAAAAGGAGTTAACCATCTTTTAAGATTTAAATTTTAAATGAAAACAGAAAAACATTTTTAAAAAATTTAAAGCAAAGAACAGTTTTAAAAGAAAAAAGAAGGAAAGGGTTTAAACAAAAAAAAGGGGAGAAGGACCGATGGGGTGGGGAGAAAAAAAAACCCCAAACCCATTTAAAAAAAAAGAAAAAGGGAAAAAATTCCCGGGTAAAAAAGGGAAAAAGGGGAAAACGTTTTTCCCCGTTGCTTTTTTTTCAAAGGGGGCCCTTAAAAAAGGGTTAATAATTTGAACCCAAAACAAACGGGAATTGAGTGAAACCAAAAATTTCCCGTTTCCAAAAAACCGGAAAAAGAAATAAATGCCAGGAATTTAAATTTTCGTCAAAAAGGGGAACAAAATAAAATTTGGGAAAAATACGACCCGGGTATTAAAAAAAAACTTTTTAAAATTAAAAAAAATTTTTTCCCAAAACTTAAAAATTTTACGAGGGCAATTTAAAAACCCAAAGAAGGGGGGAAAACTTAGAAAATTTTAAAAGCTAAAAAAAAAAAGTTTAAAACAGAATTTTCGAAATTAGAAAAAAATTTTCCCAAAACCCAAAAACCCTTTAAGAAAAGTAGAAGTTTTTTAACTTTTAAAAAAACCCATAAAACCCTATTAAAAACCAAAAAAGATTTGTTTACCTTATAAATAAAAAAAAAGGCAAACGTTTTTTTAAAAATAAAGGAAAAAATTTTAATAAAAAAAATTAAAAGAAATTTTTAAATTTAAACAAATTTAAAATTTTTTTTAAAAAATTTTAAAAAATAAAAAAAAAATGTTTAACTTTTTAAATTTTAAGAGAATTTCCCAAAAATTGAAAATTTAAATTAAAAAAAAAAAATTTTAAAAACCAATTAAAAACCGTTTTGGTTTGAAAAAAAAAAAAAAATTTTTAAAAATTTAATAAAACTTTTAAAATTTTTAAATAAAACTTAAAAAATTTGATTTAAAAGGTTTTTTAAAAAATTTTTAAAACAAATTTAAATAAGGTTTGAAAATTAAAGATAAAAAAAAATTTTAAAAAATTTTTTTACGAAGACCTTTAAGAAGGAAAGCCAAAAAAGAAAAGCAAAATTGATTTTTTAAAAAATAATTGTAAAAGAAGGAAAAGAACTATTTTTATTTTTAGAATGTATTTTTGTTTGTTGTTTCACGATGTCGTTGAGAAAGGTATCTTCAACGATACGGCTAAATAGGGTATGTATTTTAAAAATATTAAATGTTTTTTTAATACGTAGATCCCGAGATTTATTAATTTATTCAAATTCAACGTCGTTATAAAATGCGTCTTAAATATTTATTTTATAAATTGCTTTTAAAAAACCTCTTATTTATCATTAAATATCCTGTTAGGCCAGTTGTTAAACGAGTGATTAAAAGTAACCATCGAATTATACGTTTTATAAAGAAAATTTGATATTTAATCCAAACGTTCTGTTATACTAATAAACGGGTTTTATTGTACAGAAATTTTTAACTAAAAAGCTCTTTGTTGTTTTTATACGTTTTAGAACTCGATATGTAAACCAATCGTGGTGTCAATGTGTTTTTATTGTAAATTGAGTTCCTTATTAAAAATACATTTTTCAATGTTATTAAAATTCATCCTCAATATGTTAAATTATATGTGTATAAAACAATTCATTCAATTATTAACGCTGGTAATTACAAATATAATCATCAACATCATTAAAATTGTCCATATGTTACCTTAACATATAGTTTTTATTCTGAATTCACTTTGAATGACAAGAACACGTATTAGTGTGCGTTAGCGATGTTAGTAGAGCGATTTTTTTTTCAAAATAAATGAATTTATAGCTGCTAAAATGTTTAGTATTTAAACAAAATGTTCCGTACCTATTTTAAAAGGTTAGTTAGAGTTAACGGTGGTTTCTGTTACGAACTCGAAATTTAACGATTCATTTTCACCTCGCCTTTGGGACACCTTCGCGTATAAACATATACATTATTCTGATTGACAAAGCATCTGTTCACAAACATGTTTATTGTTTCAGATACAGATCGACGATTCTGATTCCTAGCTATACTTCTATTAATAAGGTAGGTATTGAGTTCATTTGAGTTGGACTATAATACAGGTAGGTACTATCAATCGGTATACAGAATGGTAATACTGATATTACAATTATGAGGTTTTACAGTTTATGTTGATTTTATTAATAAGGGTTAAACACCAACCTATCCCTATCTTATCCTCGGTTGAAGAGACGGGTCATTCCTAGGGCTTACCCAATGTGCAAGCAGCCGGGCTGTTGGCGCTCGGTACATAGCTACATTCGACGCCCAAATGTTCCAGAAGGAACCTATCTGCACTGGGAGCTTAGCTTTAATATCATAGCCCAGGGAATTTCCTCATTATGGAAAGCTGTCATTTGACGGTAGACCTGTCCTTCAACTATTTTTCCTTCTCCATTTCATCAATTTTGATAAATTGTGGTGTTAAATCCTCCCACTTTAACACTCCTACTCTTATGGGCTTTCCTCTTTACAGAAATCTGTCTACACCAGACCTCTGTGTAGCGCCCTTGGATTATGAGGGATCACTTTTCGTTGGTAAAATTCGTTATTCTTATGATTTTCAGCTCAGGAATATCTGGATTCTTTAAACTTCTCACCGCGTATAAAGATGTACTTCTCTCACTTGTAATATTACAGCTGTTATAAGGTTTAGGACTTTAACCAAAATGTTCCTACGTATCTATTTGAATAGGTTAGTTAGCAGTAAATGGTGGCTTCTGTAGTACGAACATCGAAATTTAATATATACCGTCCATTACGCAGGGTAGAGGTGTGGATTTTAACGTCAAACTTTGAAAATATTGAGTGCTTGTCAAATGCCTTGTCAGTTGATTCAGTCGAGAATTGGGTATTATTCGTATATACACTATAAGCCGTATTCACATACCCGTTTAATTACCGTCATGCGTCATTACCGTATACTGCAAAAATACATACCTAAGTGTATTATAGGTCGTGGTGTGAATTAAGGCAACTCGTAGTTTAAATTTGAAATTCTCTGCGTGAAAGGTTATTCTACCTTTATCGTCGGGGTTAAACGACGGATTATACGTTCAACTAGGTGAATGTCAGGATGTTTAACACTTTGAAGTTCCAACTCATAGATCCGACCTTGAATCTCTTCATACCGACTATCGTGTGATGTGTAGATGATTGGGCTTGAACGTTTTACTGCCGATATTCACAAATAGACAGCAACCAGATAGACCAGAAACCAGCCAGATAACAGACCAGACTGATCAGTCAGACTAGGCAGACCAGACAGACAGACCACTACAGAGTGCAGACGGGTATATTTTATAATAACTGACCACAAAGGTTCCCAGCGCATGTCTTTCTTTCTCACCACTGTTTTCTTTCTCCTCTCTCTCTCTCTATCTGTCTCTGCTCTCTTCACATGTACTACAGAGTGCAGACGTATATATTTTATAATAACTGAGCATATAGACCTCAACACCTATCTTTCTTTCTCATCTCTGGTTCTCTCTCTCTCTCTCTCTCTCTCTCTCTCTCACGCAGACACACTACAGAGTGCAGACTTGTATATTTTATAATAACTGCCCACAAAAGACCCCCAATGCGTGTCTTTCTGTCTCACCACTGTTTTCTTTTCTCGCTCTCTCGCACAGACACACACGCATACATCAGTTACGTAACATCTCTAAGCTCGTATTTGGAACTGTGCTTGTAGGATAACTCTTTACGGTGATCTGAGGTGTGTGTGTCTACGCTAAGCTATAGATATACTGTTTATATGAGATCTATAGGTTTATAATGTAAGCGGATTGGTGGCGCAGCTGTTGAGGTCCTCGTTTGTTATTTCAGAGGTCTACGGTTCGATTAGAGTAATTCCTTAAGTAAATATGTGCGAGTGAAATATGTGAGAAACGAGTATGCTTTTTTTTTTTTTTCTTTATTTAAGATTACATTGAATACATATACACGTAGTTTTACATACATCAAAGATCTATAAGTTATTTTAACATAGTCTTTCGATTTATTTAAGTCTATAACGTACTATTGCAACATTCCAATTCTAATATATAGTGAAAACATATAAACATTCATGGTTTATTCTCGTTTTGAACAACGTTTTGATCTTAATATATATTCTATTTATTGGTTAAACATTCCAACAATATAATACACCTGTAATATATCCTAAAATCCGATTGTATTTACACTAACTGGTACAATAACACTTTATTGTTTCACACTAAATCATTTTCGTTTTCTTATATCCGTATGGTATCGTGTCGTAGTTTTCTATCCTGCGACGTTTGTTGATGTTTAATCGGAGTCTTTTAATTTCAGGTTTTGTCACGAGTTCGTGGTCCTGTACGCCTAATGACGTTAGTAGAAGTTAAAATTTCATGTTCTGTGTCATCCACTAAGTCAATTAAGGATTCTAAGTTAACTTTTCCTAAATTTTCATAGTTAAGGGTAATTCCTTTTACTTTAATCGTTTGCTTTATCGCCCCATCTGGTAAATAAACTTTGTAGCCGTATGTTTTCGGTCCTCCTGACGCAAACTCGGTGATATAAGACCCACAACCGTATTGAGGTTCAATTTCATCGGTAAGATCTCCTAACATATTTCCTAGCGGTAGATCCGGGTACCCTTCTTTGAAATGTAAATAACAGAATCAGTATCGTAATATAGCACCCTCTCTCCATCGCTTCGAGATACGAGTATAATTTTAATCGTGCTTGTGTGGTTACGTAGGCTGCTATTACGCAGTTTACATTAAACAAGGGCTCAGCAGCCTCTTCCGCGTATATCCAGTTTACAATTAGGGTGTCCTCGTTAATTTCCTGTATATGATTAACTTCAACTGATGGAGAAAACATTAAATCGTAGAACTCTTTTAGAGTATTAATAATTGAAGTTTTGCTTTGATTTTCGCGTTGACCAAATTTACCCCAGAAACTATTTAACATAAGCTTTGCTAGAGATCTAAGAGCTGGATTTTTCTCAATAGAACCGGGTTCGAGCTGTACACCCTCGTTGTTAAGGAACTCTGCAATGTAAAGGGTCTGGTCTTCTTGATTTGTACAGTTAGATGGCCACCCTGAGGCCTCTTGCTTCATCTTTAAGAACATATTTATGAAACCGGAAAATAGACCGCCTGATCTATCTGTTTTATCATACTGTGTTGTGTCATATGACCAGATTTCTTGTATCTGTACTATATTGTACCCTCTTTTGACGGCTTCTACGATCTCGTCTGTACACCATGTACCGTGAAGTGTTCGTTCCTGAATATCATGCAAGCATTCCTCGGTACTTAGTCCTTCTACACATGTGCGACAAAGCGGAAACATAAGTTTTGATGTATCTTCATAGGGAGCACAGGATGGTAAAGATCTTGAGGTGGCAGAATTGAACACTTAATTATACCGCTGGGGAAGGCACGCCTAGTAGTAAACTCGTCACACTCCTCCCAACGTATACCCGTGGGTGACCAGTTGGAAACTTCCCATATTTACAAACCCAGGGGTACAACGAGCACACGTCGACGTATTTAATTCTTCATCGCGTGGGTTAAGAGGGACGTATCTTATCAGGGGGTGATGTTTTAAGTATAACATTTTTGGGTTTGTTTTTAATTCTAGCGAAAATTTACATCCCCACATTTCAGTGACGTAATATCCTAAGTTTTTAAGACGGAATACTTTTGATTTAGTATTTTCATATCTCTGCTCCATGGTATCGTGTGGATTGTCAAACAGCTGTGCATCGCGCCGTGTTGTAAAGCATATAGGACAACCGTGATAGTAGCACCCGTAAAACTCAAAAACTTCGTTTGATGATTCGCAATAACCGTCTACTCTCAAACCATACGTCACATACTCTCTCTGTTTACCCGCGTGTTGAATAGAAATACCTCTACGGTCCTCTTCCCAGACCAGCCATTGTATAGCACTTATAGATTGCTTGTCTACTCTCCGATAACCAGCTTTGGGGATAATTCCTATTGTATCGGGTTGTAAAATCGTCTTCGGTACACCAGATTGCAAGCTGAAGCTATCGTAATGGCTTCGACAAACGGATCAACCAAACACTCCTTCAAAAACAATCTTCTAAAGTACATGCAAGCATGTTTTAAGATGTCTACGTCGGACCGGCAATATTCTATTAACTCTTCCGACATTTTAAATATATAACCCTGTGATTGCGTTTCTTCATACCATTTTAAAAATTCAACTCTTTCTTCGGGTTTCATGGAGTTGGGGGAGTAGTAATCAATATGAGGTAGCGACCCTACATACTCGGAGTTTGCTTTAATGTTAAATAGATGGGGAAATAACCTTTTCTTATACCCATCGCTAATCCAAATGCCTTTGGTAGAGCTGAGAGCGGCATAGGGAAGTAGTTAAGACTATCAATAAATTTTAGGTTATCAAATTTCATCATTAGTATTTTAGACCCTCCCATTATAATCTCCGGTTTAAGATGTGTGTTTGTTAGTGTGTGGTTTAAGATAAACTGGTGATCAAACCCTTGGCCATTGTGGGCTATTACAACAACCTTTTGAACAATTTTCTTACTTCCAGCAAGTAACTAAAGATTTTGTTGATACAGTATTCACCTTGTAATATTTGTTCTCTAACACCACATCGGGGCATATAACTAGAGATGATGGTAGTGTAGCACGTAGGGCACACTTGCTGAAATACACAAAGATTCGCCTCGTGAAGTTTTACTGCCGGTTTTTCGGGGTGAGATTTTTCTTGACGAGTTTCTAAATCATAAAACAAAAATAAAACGTCGTTATTCTCTTTATACGGGGTTGCTTGTCTAATAAAACAAAATGGTTTTCCGGTTTATGATCGTTGCATTGTTTACAAAACACCTCTCCACAAAATGAGGTGTTTTTCGGTTGTTAATATTAAATGTTTTAAACAAACGCTGCATTTGTGTACTGTTGAACATATAGACACACCCCGTTTTTCTTCTTTATGGTTCAAAAGACATATGGACGAACGAAAGCTTCTACCGCAGTCGTGGCAATAAACTTCTTCACTTAATTTTTCACAAACTGGAGCTCTTCTACAGCAGGGCATGTAGCTCCACACCTATGCCTATTTAAAGTATTGTACGGGATATGACACTTTTCACAGTAATAGCTGCAGCAAAATGCTGATGTTAAAGATTTTATAACGTTAAAATGTCCTTGGTTGTACAGTAATCTTATTTTCTTTTCCCGGGTCGACACCTTCGAATAACATTTCTCGTCCCTTAGTGCCGTGTTGGTATACTGTAATGTTGTACCCGGTAAGGTATTGTTGAAACTGTCTAAGTTCGTTAATACTACACCCTTACTCGGAATTGTAACCTTAGCGACTTCTATTAAGTTTAGCGCAAACAGTTTTGTTGTGCATCCTTTTTCTAATGTCATTATATCTCGGGTCTTTATCTGCAAGGGCTCTACCCACTACTAATGCTCGCGGTAAACATAAGTTATCTTCATTGCGTATAGTAATTATTCCACGTCGCATGGTTGATTCTTCATTGTAATTGTTATACACTCGCTGTCTTCCGTTCCCTGTTGGCGGTGATACACGTTACCTCCATATGAAATGTGTCCGTGGTCGTGTGCTCAGTATTACTCTGCAGTAGTGATTCCAAAATACCCCACACAGAGCCAAATGTCACTTCGGATGCTTTACGAAAACTCAACCACCCCGGTAGTTTAAATTTGAAATTTTCTGCGTGAAAGGTTATCCCACTTTATCGTCGGGGTTAACCGATGACATAATGTATGTAATAACTTGATTAATTCCTGTTCTTACCCAATCTAACACATTTAGCTTTCCAGTACTGTTCTTTAGTTTAAACAAAATTTTTCGCTTGGTTGAGCGAAACTTTTTTATGTTCATATAACGCTCACTGACAATTTCAAAATTAGCCATGTGCACTCGATGAGACCGATGTGTACGGTAGCAGCAATAAAAGTAAACTAAGTCATTTAGTACCTGATGAGCGTATTTATACATTAGTCACCCCTCCCTGATAGTATTCTCATAACTATTCATCTGATTGACAGCTAATTTGTGGTTAAATGTAATTAGTGGAAACATTCATCTGAGGGTGTATGCCTACGCTAAGCTATAGATATACTGATTATACGATCTCTACGTTTACACCGTAAACGGTCTTATGGCGCATGGTTTAAGTCCTCGTTACTTACTCCAGAGGTCTACCCACCCTGTCTTCCTTTCTCACCTCTGCTTTTCTCGTTCGCTCTCTCTCTCACTCTCTGTCTCTATCTCTCTCACATGTACTACAGAGTGCAGACATATATTTTATAATAACTGACCATATAGACCCTCAACACCTATCTTTCTTTCTCATCTCTGCACACACACACACACACGCACACACACTACAGAGTGCAGACGTATATATATTTTATAGTAACTCTCCACATAGACCCCTCAACATGTGTTTCTTTCTCACTACTGCTTTTCTCGCTCTCTCTCACACACTATAGAATGCAGATTTGTATATTGTATAAAACTGTCCATAAAGAGCCCACCATATGTCTGTGTTTGTAGGAGTGATCTGAGGGTGTGTACGTACGCTATATATAGATATACTGTTTTATACGATCAATAGGTTTATACTGTAACCGGTCCGATGGCGTAGCGGTTAAGGTCCCGTCTGTTGTTCAGAGGTCTACCCACCCTGTCTTCCTTTCTCACCTCTGCTTTTCTCGTTCGCTCTCTCTCTCTCTCTCGTATCTATCTCTCTCTCACATGTACTACAGAGTGCAGACATATATTTTATAATAACTGACCATATAGACCCTCAACACCTATCTTTCTTTCTCATCTCTGCACACACACACGCACACACACTACAGAGTGCAGACGTATATATATTTTATAGTAACTCTCCACATAGACCCCCTCAACATGTGTTTCTTTCTCACTACTGCTTTTCTCGCTCTCTCTCACACACACTATAGAATGCAGATTTGTATATTGTATAAAACTGTCCATAAAGAGCCCACCATATGTCTGTGTTTGTAGGAGTGATCTGAGGGTGTGTGCGTACGCTATATATAGATATACTGTTTTATACGATCAATAGGTTTATACTGTAACCGGTCCGATGGCGTAGCGGTTAAGGTCCCCGTTTGTTGTTCAGAGGTCTACGGTTCGGATCTCACAGACTTACTTACTTTTTTATAACATAAGTTTCTCACTATAC
This sequence comes from Vesta saturnalis, assembly GCA_036346205.1. Lineage (NCBI taxonomy): Eukaryota > Metazoa > Arthropoda > Insecta > Coleoptera > Lampyridae > Vesta > Vesta saturnalis. The sequence continues at coordinate 12,273 of JARFJB010000315.1, forward strand.
ATTTCCCTTGCTATAATGTAACCCCCACATGGGGGGATCTGGGTTCAGGCAGTTGCGCACGCAACTGTCTGGCCCAAGTGCCCCCATACCTACTTCCACTTTATTCATATATACGACTATATATATATATATATATATGGTATCTATAGTTATACCTAATGCATACCCTGAATAATACCAGATATATATGTATATATATATATATCATATATATATAGGGATATATTTTATATTGATAAAGGTGCTATGTCAGGCATTCATTCGACATTTATTAGTGGATAAAGGTGCTATGTGCATTTTGAGGACATAGCACCTTTATCGGCCAAATATTTGGAAAGTTCTGTGTACTCGTAGATTATCAGGTGCTATGTGTAGTGATGGGCAGAGTCGAGATCTGAGAACCCTGGTTTTCGAATACACACAGAAATCGAATACATCCGAGTACCGTTAAAAATAAAAATTTAACGATTTTTGAGGTTATGTTTATAATATTTTGTGACTAATCGAGAAAGCTTTGTTTAAAAAATACCTACGGTTTAAACTATAAATAATGAGCCGTCCCGACGTACTACGTCATGCTTCATATCTCGTAACATTCCTCTTCGTCCTACCCATTCTAGAAACGCAATAAATTATCGAAATCCGCAAACTACGCCACTGGCCGTCATTTCCAGAAGCATCTCGGCCCTTATTCAGTAATATTCAAGTCGTCGCAGCGTCTAGATTGGCGTTCTGGATTATTCTGTTGTCGAATATAAATGTTTATATAAAATTTGTATTTAATATAGTTGTGAATTAGACAATAAATAGTGTATAAATAAATTAATTTAAACGTCGTGTGTGTGTTAGTGTTTAAAGACAATCTACATAAATTAAATAGAACAATTTCAAATAAATAAAAACATTACAATAATATTTATCATGGGATCCAGAGGTGAAAGAATATTAGCATTATGTAAGGTAGGTTGTTTTAGCTTTCTTTTATACTTGTACTATGATAATGTACCCTTAGCCTGTACACACCGTTTAAACTTGGCAGAATTTTGTTGATATAAAAAATTGTTTTTTGGTTCTTTTTAGAGGGTAAAAATGACATTAACTCCTGTTCAAGTACTAAGAAAATTGTTGAAAAAGACAATATAATGCACATCACGACTCAACAAAATTTCCAGCAAAATCCTGTTGAGCAACCAAGCACCAGCGGAGTTGAAAAGCAGGTCAGCGATAAAACAGGTAGGGGATGGTCATGTACCTTGAGCCATCTTGTACCTCGAGCCACGCTAATAACTCTTAATATTTCTTACGAAAAACGCGGCAACACTGTAAACAGGCGCCACTGGTTTGTTTACAAGTGACATTCGTTAGAAGGTTGTGTTGAAATAGACGCGATACATGGTTTTTGTCAGATCTGCGATTTTGAGAGTTCAAAGCAAGTAAATTTATTTGTAATAATTGGCTTTTTTTCCAGTCTGAATGTAGATTGTTATTTATAACATTTATATGCCAAATTGTGGATCTATACTTAACGTACAGATATTTTTCGTAAATATTAATGATGTTTTGTAGGTTAGGTGACTTTGTGAAAGTTTTAACGTACTGTGGCGTACCTTGGACCGCCTGGGTCAGTGCCTTGAGCCATGACCCAAGGTACAAACCTAGATAATAAAGATTAATTTTTTATTTACAGATGCCTAGAAGTAAAAGTGGGGTAAAGAGACAGGGACCTGCTAAAGAGCAAGTTTCAAGTGCTTTTGCTGTCGTTAAAGGTGGAATGAGCCAACGGAACCCCTGTAAGGAGTTCAATGTTTCCAGGGCAACTCTTCAGCGACTTTTAAAACGTGATGAGAACGTAGTTAATAATTATAAGCCGTATGAAAACTGTCCTGTAAAAAAGTGTTTTCTACCGCAGAAGAGACAGTTCTGGTAAAATATCTTATTACATCATCAAAATGCACTTTCAATGTTTCCAGGGCAACTCTTCAGCGACTTTTAAAACGTGATGAGAACGTAGTTAATAATTATAAGCCGTATGAAAACTGTCCTGTAAAAAAGTGTTTTCTACCGCAGAAGAGACAGTTCTGGTAAAATATCTTATTACATCATCAAAAATGCACTTTCAATGTTTCCAGGGCAACTCTTCAGCGACTTTTAAAACGTGATGAGAACGTAGTTAATAATTATAAGCCGTATGAAAACTGTCCTGTAAAAAAGTGTTTTCTACCGCAGAAGAGACAGTTCTGGTAAAATATCTTATTACATCATCAAAAATGCACTACGGTCTCCACAGAAACCAGCTCAGAATTTTGGCTTATTCGTTTGCAAAAGCAAATAACAAGAATATACCACAATCTTGGATAACCAATGAAAAAGCTGGAAAACAGTGGTTTCGAAAATTCATGAGTAGACATAGTAAACTACTAAGTCTTAGAAAACCGGAGGCTACTAGTCTGTCAAGGGCCACGAGCTTTAACATAATGTCGGCATTTTTTTTTTACTAAGCTAAAGGTGTTGTAACTCTATCGTGTGACGTCATCCCATTTTTATTTCTGCAGTGTTCTTGGTTAGACTTTATATTATTATTATCCTTCCTTTTTTTTTATGCTTATCGCTTATGGCAACGTTGATATGTAATATATATGTATGTGCCAATGAAGATTATGTATAATCAATCACGTTTAACACAAGAATAAATATTGTTATACCTTATATTTAATAATATTGTTATATTCTATTATCTCCAACAGGTTATGGGCCCAGGTGTTACGTTTTTACAGTTAAACACTTTTGGTATTTTTTATTATTATAAATATGGCAGAATCAACAAGTTCATTTTCTATAACTAAATTAAAAGGTAGAGATAATTATACAGAGTGGAAATTTCAAATGATCAACTATTTAAAACATGAAGATTTATGCAAGTGTATTGGTGGGTATCCTGCTGATGATACTACAACTGCATCAATAAAAACACGAAAGGAAGAAAAAGCTCTTTCGAAAATTAATTTAATGGTAGAAAAGTCAGTTATCCCTCATGGTATGAAATGTAAAACAGCTAAAGAATCTTGGGAAGCATTAGAATCTGCGTTCCAAGATAAAGGTTTAAATAGAAGATTAAGTCTTTTACGTAAACTTTGCTCTATTAAATTAACAAAGTTTAAATCCATGGAAGAATATATTAAAGAAACAATGAGTATTGCAGAAAATTTATCAGAATGTGGAAAACCTGTCGACGACGATTTTCTGGGAGCAATTATGCTACAAGGGTTAACTGAAGATTACGATCCCATGATAATGGCCTTAGAATCATCTGGACAAAAAGTAACTTCTGATCTTGTAAAAACTAAATTATTACAGGACACAAAATATAATAATTATTCAAGACCTAATCAATCAAATGCCCTTTTTTCACAAAACCGCAATAATTTTATGAATTCTAATAAATTCCATTCTCATACTAACCAATATAATTTTAACCCACATCATCATACAGGAGGAGACAAAATAATTACCAGGGTTCATTCAACAACCGTGGATCAGCAAGTAACAGAGGATATATAAATAATAACACAAGATTTGGAACTGGGTATCAAAATTCTTATTCGTCTGCACCCCCACAGACCTCTCAAGGTAAATACCAGTCTTATAATCATAATCATAAAAACGCAAATCAATTAAGTAATAATAACAGAAATACAAATCAGAATAATGATTTGAAAAAGAGAGCCCTTCTTACGGCAGCAGCATTGGAAACAGCCACTCACCTGGAACGGAATAGCTGGGTAGTGGACTCAGGGGCCAACACACATATGAGTCTTGATAAAAATCTTATGATTAATTTTAAAAATGATAATCAAGATATTATCATGGCGGATGGCAGAATGGTTGAAAGTCAAGGTACAGGTGATATACCAATCTCATCAAAATATGTTGAAAAGCTATCAAATGTTATGTATGTACCTAATCTTTCTTGTAATTTAGTTTCTGTAAATAAGATAATAGAACAACAATTATTGACTTTATTTGATGAAAAAAAATGTTATGTTTATGAAAAGGACCAAGTAGAGATTAACGGTGAGCCTGTGATTATAGCGACAAAAAACAATGGACTATATTATTTAGATTTGGAAAACAAAAATGTTGACTTTACAACAGATAATGAAAATGTTTGTCTTTCAGCTGAAACAAAAATAATAGATCAGATATGTTGGCATCGTCGACTTGGACATTTAAACAGAGTGAGTATGTCTTTGCTTAAAAACAAATTAGCAAATGGCATTAACTATGAGGATCAATTTCAAGATTGTATTTCATGTTTAAAAGGAAAAATGGTACAAACTCCGTTCACCAGTTCCAGCAGAAAAGTAAAAAATAAATTGGAGTTGTTGCATATGGATGTCTGTGGACCATTGCAAGTACCTTCATATTCTGGTAAGCGTTTTTTCTTAACCATTATCGATGATTTTTCAAGAAAAGTTTTTATTAAATTTATCGAAAAGAAAAGTGATGTTGCTGAGAAATTTAAAGATTTTAAAATTTATGTTGAAAATCAAACAAACTTAAAAATAAAAAGAGTTCGTACAGATAATGGGGGGGGGGAGTTCCTTTGTTCACAGCTGAAAAATCTTTTTATAGATTCTGGGATTAAGCATGAACTTACTATACCGTATACGCCAAGTCAAAATGGTGTTGCGGAAAGATACAATCGTACTATCTCAGAAAAAATGAGGTGTATGATGGCAGATGATGATTGTGATGAAAGAATGTGGGCTGAAGCAGCAAATACAGCGGTATATTTAATTAACAGATCTCCCAGTAAAAAGATACCAAACAAAACACCAGAAGAACTCTGGACCGGAGAAAAGGTTAATTTAGATCATTTACGAGTTTTTGGTTGTCCAGCATATGTTAGAATACCTAAAGAAAATAGAAGGAAACTAGATCATACAAGCAAGTTATGTATTTTTGTTGGATACTGCGAAGAAAGTAAAGGGTATAGACTTCTAGATTATGAAGACCCTTCTATACTGATAGGAGCTCGAGATGTAATATTTTTAGAAAATAAATGTTTTAAAAACCTGGGTGAAGAAAAACAATCTGAGAACCAAATTCTTTCAAATATTTTGGTAGAAAAGAAACAAGAAGTTCAAAAAAAATCTGAGGATGAGTTGTCAGAAGAAAATGATGATTGCAATATTTCTGAAGCAGACGAAGAACATTCGGATTGTCGATATCCAAAGCGGAAAAGAGTTACTAATAGAAATTTAGAAGATTTTGTACTGTACACAGCAGTGACTGAAGAAAATGTGCGGTGTCCAGTGTCAGTTAGTGAGGCATTACGTAGTGAAAAGTGGAAAAATGCAATGAATGTCGAATATAATGCTCTAATAAAAAATGAAGTTTGGTGTTTAGTTGATAAGCCGGTTGATAAAAATATTGTTTAGTGCAAGTGGGTATTTACTGAAAAAGATGTAAGTAACTCAAAAACTTGTAAAGCTAGACTAGTAGCAAAAGGTTTCTCTCAAATCCCTGGTATAGATTATGAGGAAACTTATTCTCCTGTTATTAAGTATTCCACAATCAGACTTCTGTTGGCCATGGCCGTAGATATGGGTCTCACTGTGGACCATTTAGATGTTCCCACAGCTTTTCTAAATGGAGAGCTGGTGGAACAAATATATATGGCACAACCGGAAGGCTTTATATTGCCAGAAAATAAAAATAAAGCTTGTTTATTGAAGAAGGCTATTTATGGTTTAAAACAGTCGTCGAAGGTGCGGAATGACAAAGTCAAATATGTATTAAATGGTTTAGGGTATAAAAGTTCAGATTATGAATGTTGTCTATTTTATAAGAAGAGTAGTAACGGTCTTATTACATTAATAGGTGTATTTGTAGATGATTTCATATTGTTATCTAACGATAAAATTGAACATGATTGCATTAAAGATGAACTACATCAAAAATTTAAGATAAAAAATTTGGGACAAGTCAAAAAATTTTTAGGATTGAATATAACACAATCTGAAAACAAAATTTCAATTAATCAAAGGGATTATATTATGAACCTAATCAATAAATTTAAAATGAATGATGCTAAAAATGCTTTGACTCCCATTGAAGCAAATTTAAAACTAGTAAAAATGGATAAGATTGAAAATGTTCTTCCTTATCAGGAATTAATAGGTTTTCTATTGTTTTTGGCAATTCATACAAGACCAGATATAATGTACGCGGTAAATTTTCTAAGTCAATATAATAATTGTTATGGAAAAGAACATTTCAAACATGTTAAACGAATTTTACGTTACCTCAAAGGTACTCTTGATATAAATTTAACTTACTCAAAAACAGAAAATAATTGCTTTCACGCCTTTGTCGATGCCGATTGGGCGAACGACATTAACGATAGAAAATCTTATTCAGGGTTTGTTTTTAAATTTAGTGGTGGGCCTATTACTTGGGAGGCTAAGAAGCAAAAATCAATTAGTCTTTCAACTACTGAGGCTGAGTACAATAGTTTGTCGGAGTGTGCTAAGGAAAGTGTGTTTCTCAAAAATTTATTATCTGAAATTTATGCTCCTATCAATACTGTATGGTTATACAATGATAATCAAAGTGCTCAAAAGTTGGCATACAATTCGTCTTTTCACAATAGAACAAAGCACATAGATATTAGAGTTCATTATTTAAAAGAATTAGTAAAAAATGGAGAAATAAGTTTAAAGTATATTCCCACTGATGAGATGGTGGCAGATATATTTACAAAAGGCTCACACAGTCCAAAACACAACTTATGTATGAAAAAACTGTTTAATGTGTAATTCATTATAATAAGTAACTAAACACATAAATTTGTAATAATTTTTTTTTTTTTTTAAATGAGGTCACACGTTAGGGGAGGATGTTGTAACTCTATCGTGTGACGTCATCCCATTTTTATTTCTCCTGTGTTCTTGGTTAGACTTTATATTATTATTATCCTTTCCTTTTTTTTATGCTTATGGCAACGTTGATATGTAATATATATGTATGTGCCAATGAAGATTATGTATAATCAATCACGTTTAACACAAGAATAAATATTGTTATACCTTATATTTAATAATATTGTTATATTCTATTATCTCCAACAAAAGGAAGTTATTTCTAAACATGGGTTTACTGCAGCGGATATATATATATATAATATGGATGAAACCGGTAACAGCACTGTGCAAAATACGACTAAGATAATTGCGCCCAAGGGACAAAAACAGGTAGGAGCTGCTCTAGGAAATAGCGCACCGCCTATGTTTATATTCCCCAGGGTTAATTTTAAGCAATTTATGCTCAGTGGTGCGCCAGCAGACTCCATTGGATCTGCACATATATCTGGGTGGTCAAATTCTGACAAGTTTGTTATATGGTTGCGACATTTCATTAACCCATTAGCGTCCAGCGATATATTTATAGATCACAACATAAAACACCCATTCAACACAAGGGCTTTGAAAGCATTACAGTTTCTTCCACCAATACTGTCAGTTTAGTGTAAAAGAACTGAACTGATCTATAAACCTGTTGGCCAGGTTTATAGATCAGTTCAGTTCTGTGGCCCTAAATAGTGTATGTGTTTGCAAATCATAAGAGACTCTTTTTTCGTTGAGTGCATCAGATAAGTTATTGTGAAGTATTTGTCACAAACGATTAGGTAAGTAGCCTATACCATGAATTTATATTGAGAAATGTTTACTGAAACTAATTATATAATAATGTGATTATTTCTTGGAAGCGTTATTCTTAAGACGTTTGTTCTGATAGTGATCTATAAATAGATCGCTGGGCGGTGCCCGATATATTTCATACAATCTTCACTAATGAAGTAAAATAATGTTTAGTTGTAAGAACAATGTCTAATGAATCGTTTTCAAATAAAATAGTAATAAAATTAATTAATTACTAAAAAATTTGGTATAGACAGTTCATTTCAAATAGGAATTTCTACTGTCTATGTTAGAATGGAATGTATATAGTATCGTGAAACGTATAGTAGTTTTGTATATCTGAAATGGATACTTGACTGTTTCACTCAATAAATGTAGGGACTATTTCATACATAGAGCGTAGTATGACTGTGTAATGTGTAAAAATATTTTATTTCTCTATTGTATTTCAGGAAGAAAAATGAGCAATATATTTAAAAATCTAGAAGATGCTGTGCAGTACTTGCATTCTGATCAAATAGAGGCTGACATATTAGCATTGCCACCCGAAGTAGACGAACTCACTGATGAAGAAGTATTCGACGATGACGAAACCGGTATGCCTTTGGTAACAGATATTGTCGGTTACGTGGAAATGCAGACCAATGAACCTGAAGACGACAGCGACGAAGAAGATAATCTACCATTAGTATATCTCGTTCCTGATCAGAAAAAACCTAAAATCGAAAAATCAAGAAAACTGAAAACTACTTGGACTAAAACAGATCCTAAATATAATGCGGAACCACCTGAACAAGATTTCCTTGAGATACAAAATAATTTACGAACTGCTTTGGATAAGTTAACTCCTGTAGACGTAAGGTAAAATGACCAATACATGACACCCCATCTTGTCTATACCAATAGGTGACACCCCGTATTCAGTCAAAATTTATAACATATCCAAACACTTCTTTACATTTAATGAAATGTGGCAACGTTCTTCGGCCATTATGTGATCGCGTCGTCTCCATTTTTCAGTTGTCTTTTGGATATGGTACAGTGTACATCTTCATTTTCTCTGCAGTGTCGATTTCGGGATATTTTTTAACAAATTTTAAACGAATCGGTAAGAAGGTAAGTAAGAAAATTTTTTTTTTTGTGACGTAAGTTTTTTAATACAATTCTAATAATGTATGAGTACAGTATAGGTTACTAGTTCATGTTTTGTTATATAATTTTAAGGCAGTTACAGCTCTGAAATGTGTTAACATAGTGTCAGTTATTGGCTTAGCTAACACAACTTAAACCAAAGGCTGACACTGAGTGTCGTACATTAGATTTGATAATTTTTTCAACTGAGTTTGTCATACAGCATAGTTTCCAAAACTGTTTGTTTAGATATTTATTTTAACACTATGAAATAGTGGGAACCAATAGATGACATAGGGTGTCATCTATTGGTTTCTTTAAGTGTCAGGTATTGGATTATATTGTTTCAACTTTTTTTTAGATGCAACGGCACGATAAAAAAAATTTGAAATACACTCCACAAGAAATGCTTGATGCCATAAATGAGGTTAAATCAGGAAAATCTGTTAAAGCAACAGCTAAAAAATATAAAATACCCAGAACAACTTTAACATATAAAGTAAGTGGAAAATTACCACTAGGAAAGAGAATGGGTCCAAAGAGTATTTTTCCACCTGAACAAGAAGCAATTTTCGTAGAATGGGTTTTAAGCATGGCAAAGGCTGGTTTTCCGGTCACTAAAAATGTTTTTATGATAACTGTATCAAAAGTTGGCACAAGAACTGGGTTTGGAAAAAGTCCCAGGAGAAAAATGGTATACATTATTTCGAGCAAGACATAACAGAATTGCAGATCAACTTTATCAGACATTAACCCGATCTAGAGCAAACGTTAGCAAAGAAAATTTAACTCGTTGGTATAATGAAGTTTGGACTTATATAGAAGAAAAGGGAATTGTAGATATAATGAATGACCCAACAAGGGTGTTTAATGCGGATGAAACCGCGTTTTATTTAAACCCCAGAGGAGGAAAAGTGTTGGCCGAAAAAGGTAGTAAATCTGTCTAGCTTGCGGGAGTAAAGAAAATGTAACGGTATTAATGACAGCTAACGCTGCTGGCCAGATTGCGCCTCCTATGATTGTTTATCGGTACAAAAGAATTCCACAACAAATTGCAGAAGCTGTACCAGAGGATTGGGCAATAGATAGGTCCGAAAAAGGATGGATGACTCAGGAGCTTTTTTATGAGTACATTGTTAACATTTTTCTTCCATGGGTTCAAAAACAAAAGATCCAATTACCTGTATTATTCTTTCTCGATGGTCATGGATCACATATTTTCCTACACTTATCAAATTTTTGTCTTGAAAATGGAATTGAGTTGATAGCATTGTACCCCAATGCAAATCATTTGATACAGCCTTTGGATGTTGCTGTTTTTCATAGTGTCAAGTCAGAATGGAAAATTCAGGTACAAAATTGGCGAATGTCTCACATGGGCGAAGAACTAAAAAAAGACTTCCCTCGACTTCTTCAAACCACGGTTCAAAAGATTGAACCTGGGATAATATCCAATGGCTTTAAAAAATGTGGGTTATTACCTTGGAATCCAGATGCTGTTACAATTCCAATAACTAACCCAGCAAATCTAAATCCAATACCTATCGTACAGAAGAAACTAAATAACATAAGAACATTTCTAGTTTACCTGGAGAGTGAAATTGGAGAACAAAAATTATTGGAATTTAAAAACAATGATGGTGATTGGAAAGGTCCAAAAGAGGACTCCTCACTTTACTATATTTGGAGAAAAAATAGCAGTCAGCTCAACGAGCAGGTATAGTTATAATAGATATTGTTTACGACGATCTTTTACATTTTCTTCTGTTTTGTTTTAGCCTTTGCGTCAAGGAGTTCAGATCAACGACTTAGATAAAAATCAAGAAGATGTTACCAATAATGTGACGGTCAACAATTTAGAAACATCAGAAGCAGAATACCAACCAAATGAAGAACAACCGGGACCATCTGGAATCCAATCATATCCACGTCAAATAAGTCCGGAAGCAAGTAAAAAGAATGTAATATTCAAACGTGTTGTTTAACATATTATGTTTCTATACTTTCGATATGTTTTTAGTTGCCACCAGCTGAAGATACAACGGGAGAACCAGAACAGTTACCAGAAACTGTTCACCATCTAGATAAGTCATCAGGAGTGACAATAACTCATTCCACACCTCTAAAACAGCTAATAGTGAATCTTGATAATCAAAAGTGTAACAGTTCGGCAAACATTGTTGACCCTACTATTCCATCGCCATTTAAGCGAGTACTTTTTTGGCCAGAGCAAAAACCCGAGTCTAATAAAAAAATGAAACGTGAAAAAATTCCCTCAGTGTTAACATCGTCGCAGGCTTTGAGATATTACCAAAAAAAGGAAGAAAATAAACAGAAGAAGGTAGATGAACAAATAAAGAGGAAAGAAGAAAGAGTAAAAAAACAACAGGAATTAGAAGCAAAAAGGAGCAGGTTGGAAGAGACCAAGAAAAAAAAAGATGAAGAAAAAAAAATAAAATAAAAGAATGTAAAAAAACAACACATCAAGATAATGAATCTACAACATCCGAGTCACTTTCTATTGAGAGCAGTGAGTCTTCACAATGGGATGAAGATTTTAAAGATGAGGACGAGGAGAATGACATCTCAATCCAACCTGTTTCCCTTGATACTCTTATTGAAGGTGACTACATACTGTGTGAATTTCTTGGAGGGAAACGTAATCAAACAAAGTTTGTATATTTATGTGTTGTACAAGAAAGAAGTAATTTTATTCAAGTAATGGGACTCAAATCCACAGACAAAGTTAAAAAAGAGTTTTTACCAAATGAAAAGGATATTTCAACAATAACCATTGACCAAGTGATTGGTAAAGTTCCTCACCCAGAGGAGAAAGAATCAGTTACCTGTTTAAAAAGCCATTACCTGTCAAAGAAATCTAAACGTACTTTAGAAATAAGTCTATCTGAAATACGTTTTTTACATACTTTAGGATTAATGTTAGTTTTATGAGTTGTTCTTACGGCAATATTAGTTATTTTTAGCAAAAGGTTTCTTATGTTCATATTTTAAAACATCTTTGTTGAATAAAATATAGAAACAGCAAACATATCATCTTTTGGCGAATAGATATGTCATCTATTGGCTCATACCTATTTAGGAGTGTCATCTATAGGTACGTTTGTAAAGTATTTTTCATTTAATTTTTTTTCATAATAGTTTTGAATTGGGAGTCGAGTTAATATGTCCCCTGTCTAAAAGAGCATTCAAATTAAATATGTACAAGATGGTTTTTACATTCTTGCAAAATTAAACAAATTATGAATATTTTTGTATCTTTTTTTCTAAAGAGTGTCATCTATTGGCCATTTTACCTTATTTCAACAATTTTTTGATGACGAGATATATGATATGATCAAGGAAGAATCCATTAGATATGCTGTGACCCAAAAAAATCGTCATGGATTTGCAATCACGAAGAACGATATAAAAATATTTATTGGTTTCCTCATATTTAGTGGCTATCATACATTGCCATCGGAAAGGGATTACTGGTCGGATGAAGAAGATTTGGGTCAATCAATTGTGAAGAATGCTTTCAGTAGGAATGCTTATCTTGAAATAAAATCTTGTATTCATTTCGTTGATAATACAAAGGCCAGAGACAACACGAGAGACAAATACTTCAAATTGAGGCCCTTAGTTGAAAGAGTGAACAGAAATTTTTGCAAATTTGGTTTTTTTCAGGAAAACCTATCAATAGATGAAATGATGGTAAGGTATTATGGTCGGCATTCTCTGAAGCAGTTCATCAAGTCAAAGCCAATTCGATTTGGATACAAGTTCTGGGCAATGTGTGGCGCGGATGGATATTGTTTTTCTTTTGCGCCTTATGCTGGAAAAGAAAGCGATCAAAGTATGCAACCTCTAGGTACCAGAGTTGTTTTAGAGATGTTATCCCTGGTCGAGAATCCGAAAAGCCATTGTGTGTATTTTGACAATTTTTTCAGTAGCCATGCCCTGCTTTACAAATTAAAGGAGATGAAGTTCAGAGCTACAGACACAATAAGAGAAAACCGAACGGCACATTGTCCGATGCAGCCGACGAAAGATTTGGAGAAACTGCCTCGTGGATCATACGATTTTAGATTTGATGCAACAAATGAAATTTTACTTGTCAAATGGAATGACCGAAAGTGTGTTTCGATGGCTACAAATTTTGAACAGATAGAGCCACAAGCCTCAGTTGCAAGATGGAGTGGAAAAGAAAAACCGTGTGTGCTAATTTCCCAACCTCGAATTATTCACAACTACAATCAGTTTATGGGCGGAGTTGATCATCATGACTGGCTTCTGGAGAAGCATGGTATCGCCATCCGAGGCAAAAAATGGTACTGGTGTATATTTACTAGAATCATAGACATGGTCGTTATCAACTCGTTTCTATTATATAGAAGAATCAATGGAACTAAGTCAATAACTTTAAAAGATTTCAGGCGTGAAATTGCGGTGACATACCTCAAGCTTGTACACGGACGAAATGTTTTAAAAGGTAGACCACTTAGTTTTTCATCCACTTCCAGAGCGCAAGTGCCAGATGGAGTAAAATTCGACGGGCAAGGACATTTTTTAGCGAAACGGTGTAACCAAAGACGATGCCAGTATAGCACTTGCAAGAGTCGCCCATTGACTTATTGTAAAAAATGTAATGTAACTCTTTGTACTGTTTGTTTCAGCAAGTTTCACCGTAAAAATTGAATCAGTTAAGTGAATAAACAATTTCTCAGATAAATGACTTTATTCACTAATTTGCCCAGCGATCTATTTATAGATCAGTCTTTTTGTGAAAAAACAAAAAAAGATAAAAAGCAGCGGTAAATTTTGTTTACTTAATTCTAACCAATATGACTCAGAAATGTCATTTTTTCATGAATTTTCAACAAAAAAATAATTTGGGCGTTAATGGGTTAAAAAAGAACAGCCAAGTTTCGACCGTAAAAAATTATTAATACTGGATAATCATGAAAGTTATTGCAGCTTTGAAGCTGTAACAATGGCAAAAAAAAAATGGAATAATATTATTGACGTTGCCACCTCATACAAGTCACAAGCTCCAGCCCCTCGACCGCGCAGTCTTTGGTCCGTATAAACAATATTACAATAATGCTTGTGACGAATGGCTTTTGAACCACCCAGGAATACCAATAACAATATATAATGTCGCAGAATTATCCGGAAAGGCATATCCATTGGCGTTCGCTCCAAAAAATATTCTTTCTGGGTTTAGAGTCTCAGGAATTTGGCCTATCGATCAAAACATTTTTGGTGATGAAGAATTCCTTTGTTCATCAGTCACAGATCGAGAAAACACTACGGGTTCTACAGTTGATCCAATGCCGCCTACAAGTCAAGTTCTTATTGATTCTACAGATAATCCAGTGCCGTCTACAAGTAAAGTTCCTACTGGTTCTACAGATAATCCAATGCCATCTACAAGTCTAGTTCCTACTGGTTCTAGAGATAATCAAATGCCGTCTACAAGTAAAAAATGTTCTGTTCCTTCTGGTCAAAATAATAAAGCACTTACAATGGAATCGAATATATCAGAATTCACAACTCCGGAATAATTACGGCCCTATCGAAAAGCAAAGAGTCGTACTAAGAACGTCACTAATCGTAAAAAAACAACAAGTAGGGTTCTGACTGACACCCCGGAGAAAGACGAAATAGAACGACTTTTTAATGAAAAACAAAGAAAAGAAGAGATAGCAAAACGTAAGCAAGCAGTTCGGAACATTACAGCCAAAAAAAGGAAAGCAAAGTTGAATCATCTGAAGAAGAAGATATCTATGAGACCGATTCAGGCAGTTCAGAAATATCTGATGAGATTTTTGAATCTGAGGAGCAAGCATTTGATGGCAGTTCTTTAAAACAGGGCGATTAGGTGCTAACGAAAATTGTGGGAAAAAAATCAACGTATTTTCTACGTGGCCGAAATAATAAATAATGGCATTGACGAATTTCAAGTAAAATACTTAAAAAGAATCCTTTCTACAAACAAATTTGTAAAAGACAGTGAAGAAATATTTGCTATTGGCACAGAAAGCATCGTTTTACCGGTCTAGGACATTAGGGCGCCGCCGATAGGGCGCGACCGAAAGGGCGCGACCGTTAGGGCGCGAGGACAGTTGGGAGCGGGACAAATGGGCGCGAGTACATAAGGGCGCGAGGACATAAGGGCGCGAGGACAGTCGGGCGCGGGGCATAGTATACAACACCAACAAAACTTCTAGATTTTCAGTTGTTCAGACACAAACTGTAAGTGTAAATTAGCAACAATTAAATTAGCAACTTTTAGAGGGAACTATGGCAAATGATTAGAGTTTCATGATGCGAAATTTCCGATATTCAAAAATCATCATCTATTGAGGGCAATGCCGCACGAATTATTGAATCTATAGAGGTATGCGCAGATAATTATCAAATTGCATGGAAAACTATAACAACGATATGAAAATAAAAGATTAATTGTTCACAGTTTGTTAAGTGGTATTATTAGGACGACCTTGCAATGCATGGGATGATATTATTTATTTGATTACTTCCAAATTAGATATTACTTTACGTGTATGGGAATTTTTAAAATATAGTAATGAATTTCCAACAATGAAAGAAATGAATCACTTATTATTAAAAAATATTATGAAATTTAGTACAACGATTTAAAAAAATTTAGAAAAAAGCATGCATTCATTTGATAGTTATGAGAAATGCCACGTAAAAACTTGACAACTTAAAAACATAAGCGCGTTGACAGAATGACATTTGGTAGCAAAAAAAATCTTATTTTTCGGTATTTTCTTGAAACTCGGAATATACAGAATATACAAATATTTTAAGAATCTAAAAACAATAAAAAAAGTAGGCATCATCAGTATAATCAAAATAGCTTTATTAAAAAATATTATGAAATGTATTGCAACTATTTAAAAACCTTAAAACAATTATAAAAAATCATGCACTCATTTCATAATTATGAGAAATGCCACGTAAAAACTCAACAATATTCCTATTGTGATAGTCATCTACAACCGTTCTTATACGCGTATCTGCTTGCACATACTTTCGTTTTTTCATCGGTGGCTCGTAACCGGCAATTAATTGTTCCAAAAACACATCTCTACCACGCTGAATAGTCTTTAAACTTGCGATCAACTTCCAAATTGTTGGGTGATTCATAGAAAGTTCGGTCTGCAAACGTCTATGCGCCGCATAATTATTAGTTCTGTCTGTGTTAGTGAGGACACGATTATACACTGACCACATCTCTGGACTAAAAATTACCGGTCGCCTTCCATTGCCACGACGATTTGGGCGTCCCACATATGTATCTTCAAACCATTGGAGCAACGGTTCCAGCTCGACCGGCAAAGTATGCGATAACTCATCAATTGCGTTATCCAAATCCGGAATGGGTACAAACGCCAATGACGTTATCATACGCGTTTGTAATGCAAAATCCGCTTCATTATTGTATCGCCCCATTAAGTGAAGTTGTCCCAAATGTTTCCTCATATTTTTCGTGAGATGGAAGAAACATCCCAAAATTTCAGCATTTGGGAATGCACCTTTAAACGCATTGATGGCGGCTAACTCAAAGTCGCAGGAGATTTTAGAGGGATTTAGATCAGGTACAATATTTTTCATTAAATCGATCATTCTTGTGTAGGTGGCACCTTGTTTATTTGGCAACAGAGCATATACCACTGGATGAACTCCGCCAAACCGTTCACCCATTATGACATAAATTTGATAAAATAATGGTGGTGCTGTAGAAAATGTCCCGTCAACGAACCAATGCTGTGATTCCAGTAAGATCTGTTATACAACAAAAAAAAATAATGTTAACGCAGTTTCAGCAAATATTTTTAAGGGCGCTTATGTTAAGATTGATAAATATATTTTGTATAAAAAATTAGTTTGATTTCTATAAAACTTCTATTAATTGAATAACTGTTTTCTACATAATTTATAATTGACCATAAAATTCGGGAAATACGGTTCGTAAAATTAGTCATAACAAATACATACTCTTTGGTCTTGAGAAACATGTGCTTGAAAAGGTGATACAGAAAATTGCGTTCTATAAAAGCATAGTTGAAATAAAAATCGTAAATAATAAAACTTGCAAGAACTTTCCTTTAATAACTTTTTTTGTGTAATTAGTATTATCGAAGACATGGTTAAAAAAATGTGTCACATGAATACCGTATCTCGCTAATTACTTATCGGGTACAAAAATAAACAATAAACAAAAGTTGTGTGTAACTAAATTACTAACAACTTTTATTTGAAAAAAGCGCCAAATAAATATATAAAATTGTATAAGATATGAAGTAAAAAGTTACTTCCACGGACTTTTGTTTCCCGACCGAATATTAAAATTCTATCCGGTTGTGGGCCGCTATCAGCTATTAAGAAGTTTTCCCTCGTACCATTTACAATAATTGTTCTAAATTCTTCGGGAATCATCAAATCTTCTACGCGTAAAGGAGCTGCAGGCGCAGCATTTACCTCATTCCTCTTCCTGCGAATCATTTTTTTTAAAGTGGAATGTTTAGGCAAAATTGCTTGCGCTGCCTGTGACAAATTTGCGCCATCGAGGCATATATTAATGATTTGGGACGTTTGTTCCATTGTTTCGCCAGCGGAATTTTCATTTGACCACGAACCACGTCTGCCTCTACTTTACCTGCATTACTGTCGTGGGAATGATTATGCATCTGCTTTATAATAACACCATCCGATGTATGGATACGACTTTTACACCCATTGTTTTTTAGTTCACATCGCCAAAACATTTTTGTTTCGCAGGCACTAAGTTTGTCAAACACATAACAGTATCCGTCACTATAATACTTCTTTTTTCCTTTTTGAGAAAACACTTCCATTTTTCACAGTGACAATAACAATTTATTACAAATTCTCGCTTGTAACACTTAAAGACAAGTGAAACCGAAGTATTTAAAACCCTTTGCTGTTAGTTTACTCATCAAGTAACTATTTCTGAAGAATAGAAATTTAACCTTAAGCTACAAGGCATTGCGTACTAAATGGGTCCTTTTGTGTTCTTATTGTTACCAATTATTCATTTGGAAAAGAATGCATTATAATTGCAATTTCGTTCTTAACACAGAATTGAGCAGGTAACTTGTCATTGTTAGAAACATTAGTAATATGTAAAAGAGTGTTGTATCTTTCGGTGCAATTCCTACAAGAGGTTACTTTACAGTCACGTATCGTGTGATTTCGAAATAAACAATTAAGACATAATTCTCTTTTTTCTACACTTGAAGTTCTAAAATAGCGCTGGTTTAAAAATTCCGAACATTTTAAAATGGCATTGTTGCAAATCTATTTCTTTACCTTTATTTGAATTAAATTGCTTCACAGTTGTTTTTGAACTTACTATTGGAACGAAGGTTTTTAATTTACATTTGTTATCTAGAAAGTGATTCATTTCTTTCATTGTTGGAAATTCATTACTATATTTTAAAAATTCCCATACACGTAAAGTAATATCTAATTTGGAAGTAATCAAATAAATAATATCATCCCATGCATTGCAAGGTCGTCCTAATAATACCCTGATAGTTCTCAAATTCTTAGTAGAATATTATATAAACAAGAGTAGTAGTATCGTATTAATTTCGTTAATCAAAATATGATTCTGTGTGAATTTTATTAATATCAAACATACCACTTAACAAACTGTGAACAATTAATCTTTTATTTTCATATCGTTGTTTTAGTTTTCCATGCAATTTGATAATTATCTGCGCATACCTCTATAGATTCAATAATTCGTGCGGCATTGCCCTCAACAGATGATTTTTGAATATCGGAAATTTCGCATCATGAAACTCTAATCATTTGCCATAGTTTCCTCTAAAAGTTGCTAATTTAATTGTTGCTAATTTAACAGATTTTAAAACTATTGTTATTTGATTGAAACGAATGGTTTGGCGAGTAGATTATCAGGGTGCTTGTTGAAAGGTGTTACAAAATGTTTAGTTTGTGAAATTATAGAAAAATAATCCGTTTTAAAACTCTCCCGTTCGTCTAATTCTAACAATAGTAATAATAATTTATTGATGGTTAACTTGAAAGGTTTTACACACGTCATCACATAATAAGAACTGCCATCAAGGCTATTAAAACTCTAAAATTTACATTATCAATATGATTTCGTAGAACTGATTGTGTAAGTAGAGTACATTAAGTAATGTCATTAGCATTACTGTTAAATTTATAGTGTGAAAACTCATTAATATTATAGAACGATTTATAAATTAAGAATTTTTAGTTTTATTTTTAGGCGTCTACCGTCCAGGACACTTACAGTTTGTGTCTGAACAACTGAAAATCTAGAAGTTTTGTTGGTGTTGTATACTATGCCCCGCGTCCGACTGTCCTCACGCCCTTATGTCCTCGCGCCCTTATGTCCTCGCGCCCTTATGTCCTCGCGCCCTTATGTACTCGCGCCCAACTGTCCTCGCGCCCTAATGGTCGCGCCCTTTCGGTCGCGCCCTATCGGCGGCGCCCTAATGTCCGGCTTCGTCGTTTTACCTATGCCACAGCCTACAGTCGCAGGCTTATCAGAAAGGCAAAGAAATATGTTTACGTTTGGCATTAATTTTTCATCGTACAAAGTAGAGTAGATTTTAGTATTTAAAATTCCATGTATTTCCATGTTATTTTGTATAATAAATGCTGAATTCTATTTTAGGGCGTTTTCCTTTTTGTCCTTGGCTCAAGGTAAATTGCACCTTTTCTGTCCATGGCTCAAGGTTGTACCTTGGGCCACTTTTCATTTTTTTTATAAATTTGTTAGAATGAATTTACCTTAATTACTGCTATTATCTAAAAGTGTATATTGGGATAAAAAAAGATTTATTTTTGTCACTTTACTGCATTTTGTACGCAATCAAAAATACATGGCATCAAGATACAGGACCCTCCCCTAAGCATTCAATAAGATTTATATATTCACGGTTTGAAAAACCCAGAAAGTCGGGGAATTTTTTCGTTGCTTCAATACAGGGTGTTTCACCACTAACGTGACGGTCTCATAGGTGTAAACGGTACAATTTAAACATAAAAAATATGTCTTTAGGTACCGTAAAATGGGGTGAATAGCAACTGCAGGCCGAATAGAAACGAAAACAGGAAACTTCTTTCAAAAATTGGTATTTCTTAGTATTTCATAATTAAACCTCAATCATCAATACTCAAACACTCAACAGGTGTCTGTAAAGTGTATTAACACAAAAAATTAATTTTTGTTGTTGGTAACTGTTTCAGTATTAATCTCCTGTGCCATGAAAATAGGTGTACATTTCACTCTGCACAAACTTTGTTCGCAGTTGTAAGATAAAAACAGGTAAGATGGTTAAGTTTTTGGTCAAAGTAGGTTTTAGGTGTCTGGGTTTACATTGTCGTTTTCAGAAATATCTTACTTACGTTTCCATCTATTGCCTAATATGTTTTATAACCTCAGTTTTGATTATTTTTCGGGTGAATAGAAACACGGTGTTTCTACTCACCCGCTGTTTCTATCAACCCCATAATTTATTGAAATTTGTGTTTTTATTGCAGGAAAATGCCCCGTGTTTACAAACCCGACCCTCGAGGTAAAACATATAAAAAAATTGATGAAAGTTATCTTAAAGCAGCTCTCACCTCAATTAATCAGGGTATGAGTTATAAGCTGGCGAGCGAAACATATAAAATTCATTATTCTGTGCTTTATCGACATCACAAAAAACCCAATCTAAAGCCTCAGGAAGGTCAAATAGCTCTAACCAAACAAGAAGAAAATGTATCGATTCATCAGTTAATAGTTTGTTCTAATTGGGGCTACCCACTTGACCATTTGGACGTCAGGATGATTGTAAAAAATTACCTTGACAGTAGAGGCAAAAAAATTCCGAAATTTAAAGATAATTTTCCCGGCAGGGACTTTGTCTATTCCTTTCTAAAACGTCATAAAGACTTATTAACAATGATGAAACCAACCTAACCGACGACCCGGGTAGGAAAAAAGTAATATCGAAGAGGGGCTGTCGTTATCCGGAACGCATTTGTAATACATCAAAATCAGCTATTTCCATTATGTGTGCTGCTTCATCTGATGGGAAATTGTTACCGCCCTACGTAGTGTACAAGGCAAAAAATCTTTATACTTCTTGGACAGTTGGTGGGCCAAAGGGTGCTAGATATAACAGAAGCTCATCTGGTTGGTTTGACGCAATTTCTTTCTCAGATTGGGTACAAAAAATTGTAATAACAACCATAAAAGATTTACCAGGCAAAAAATACTTAATTGGCGATAATCTCAGCTCACATTTGTCTGCGAGTACAGTCTCTGCTTGCGAAGAACATAATATTTCATTTATTTTCCTTCCAGGTAATTCGACGCATTTGACCCCTCTTGACGTGGCGTTTTCCGCCCCTAAAACAGGGAGGCACATACTTGAAAAATGGGGGCTGGGTCAAAGCATTGGTTCAAAAGACAGATTTCCGCATTTGCTAAATGATTTACTAAGGGCTATTGAACCTAACTCCGCAAAAACATACAATCTGGTTTTAATAAGTGTGGAATTGTTCCATTAAATAGGGATAGAGTCTTAGAACGACTTCCGCAAATCTTGATGAGATCGATGATGAAAATACAGAAGAAGTATTTAATAATTCCTTTGTCAACCTCTTAAGAAACATGAGGTATGGCAATGGTGAAACTGAAGGAAGAGGACGCCGCCGCAAAATTGAAGTTCCTGCTGGGAAAATGTTAAAGGTGCAGATTTTGAAAGCTCTTCTGATGAGCAGTCGGAGGATAAAGAAAATCAAAAACACATTATTTCAGGAAATGAAATTGAAATCTCAGGTACAGATTCGGACCAGGAAAAATTTGGCCCTCAGTCATTACACGAAAATAATGAAGAATTCTCAAAAAGTACTCTAGATGAATCAGATAAACTCCAAAGATGGATATTCCACCAGCAAATTTTAGAGATGATCCAGTTGAAGATAAACCATCAGAATGTTCTGCTATGGGGTAAATCGTTTCGCTATGTGTCTCCTATTTCACCTGATTCCGTACAACAAAGAATTTGGCTTTGTTTTTTCCAACAAAATATCGGAATATGCATAAAAATAATTTTTATCGGACAGGTGACCAATATTGAAGAAAATGATATTGAAGCCACTTTCTTAGAAGCCGTCCCACTAAACAGTTTTCAGGATATATTTATGGATTTCCAGATGTTCAGATATTTCCAACTTTAATTTCAACCAGGTCGTTGGAGAAGTTTTCCAATTGAAGATGAGACAGCATCTACTTCGAAGAGAACCTTTAAGATTTAATGTGAAAAATTATCTTCAATAAGTATAACATACCTACCTATTTAATTTTTATAAAATAGACCTTTTTCAGCAAAATTTGTTTTTTTCATTTTAAGTGTTGTATATGTTTTTATTTTATTTTAAAAACATTTTAAGTGTTTCTATGCCCTCGAATGTTAGACTAGCAAATTTCAAAAATAAACGAGTGTTTTATTCACCCCACATCAAGGGTGAATGAAAATAACATTATTTTTTTTTTAAAAGGAAAACTTTTCGAAATTTTGTTATAACCTCTTAATCTACTATGACAAACGTTTTTTTTGTTATTGATAAGGTAAATACTAACTTCGCTGGATAGCCAAAAGTTGAAAATTGTTTCTATTCACCCCATTTTATGGTATAGTTATGACCACATTTTAAAAATATTTTATGTTCCGAAAAATGGTGGTATCACAGTTATTTTTTAAATTCTCCCTGAAGAGATGATTGCACTGATATCACACTTGGGGTCTAAGATAAATAATTACAGAATTACAGGGCGTTACCTTAAACCCCATGTGTGGTATATCAATGAAATCAGGTATTAAAGGGGTATTTAAAATTAATAAAATACAGGGTGTTCTATAAGAAAAGTCATAACGCAATATTTTTTTAGATTATATGAAACAAGCGATGATGAAAGCCCGTCAGGCATTTATTTACCTTCCAATGATAAAATTCTAATGACTCATTTGTTTCTCCCAACACATACAACAATATAAAGATGTACATAGAATTAAACGTAAAGGTTTTTTGTGACAATCCAAATGATAAAAAGGCAGAAATACTGAAAAAAAACATTTGAAAATTCCAAAAACGTTAGACTTGACAAAGATATCCAAGGTTACTGAAGGGGTAGAAATACAAGATGTTTGCAAATCTCAGACATGATCAAAATGAAGAAATGCATAAAATGCATAAAAAAAACAAAATTCATGTTACTGCTGATGAAATAATCAAAAGGAAAAAAACAAACCAAATTCCAAAGTGGCTAGAAAGAACACGGAATCCGGATAATTGGAAAAGAAACAAACCAAAGTTGAGACAACAAGGTGAACAAACATCTCAAAAACAAAGTTATGGAAAAAAGTAATAAAAACGGAATCTTTGTAAAGAAAAATGTCCTTGAAGTGTAGGGAAATTTAGGTTAAAGCAGAAAAATTTTAAAATTTTATAACCTAACATTGATTCCAAAAATTAATTTTTAAAAATCAAAATACATAAGTTAAATCGATCTGTAAAAATTTAAAACCAAAAGTTACATTTTTACAGTAACATATAACAAAAAACCGTACTTTGTGCAAAATTTTCTTTTGTACAGAATCAAGAAAAAAAGTATTTTCAAAATGAACTAAAATCTGGTCAGGTAGTTCGCCCATAAGCAGGGTCGTCATAAAAATTAAAAGATTCCAGTGGATGTCAACCTGTATTGAAAATCAAAAAGATCCTTCAGAAGAATCACATTATTCGGACAAAATCAGATAAAAACCCTTTTTTATAGTATTAACATTCACCAGCTTTATATACAGCACTGCAAGAACGAAAACTCGAAAAAAATACATGGTTAAGGGTTTTTTTTTTTGAAACCAAATTTAACTTGTCTTTTGGTACACCAAAAGCGATACCTGCAGTTTGTGATGGGGAAATTCTTTAAACACACCAAACAGTTTCAGGTTTGCCTTAAAAAGTTGAAGAAGTGGCACTCATTGACAAAGAAAAATGTTACATAACAATGGATCTCAACAAACAAACCACTGCCAAAATTATCAACTTCAAAATCTTTTTACTTGAGGCAAATTGGTTGTATAACTTTGGCGTTCACTGTTAACCAGTTCAGGCCACAAATCATATTTTTCACATGGAAAGATATAACAGAAGCAATGAAATAAAGTTGTTTTCGCTTTTGTAAGTTACTTAAAGAAGAAAAGCCAGAGATTGAACATATAATTTTGGTCCGATCAATGTGGAGGCAAAAAAAACTTTACTATTGTTAGTCTTTAAAGTACCTAATATTAAATTATTTTTAAAATTATAAATAAATTTCCGAAGTTGGTCATAGCTACCTCGATTCAGATAGAAACTTTACCATCGGAAAGTCCTTAAAGCCCAAAATATTTATACACCAGAAATAGGGATATAATAAAATCTGCCAGTACTAAACACAGTATGTGTTATAATAGGAACATTTCTTTTTGATTTTAAACACTTCCAGGCAAAAATAAGAAAGTGACCAAACTCTTAATCAAAAATAAACTTTTTATACAAAATGGAGTAAATGATTTTGGCACTTACTCTTACAAAACTAATCTAGACCCATTTACTCCATTTATGGATGTATTTCAAAAAAAGGAACCTCTAGTACAAGCCCAAGTTAATTTAACAAGTTACCCAAATACGTGGCCTCACTAGTGAAAAATATCAAATCTGCAAAATCAATTCAAGTTCATTCCAACCGATTACAGATGGTACTATGATATTGTTTTGGAAGAATTCCTATTAGAGTTTAAGTTTTTAGTGTTAACTTGTATTTTGTTCCATTTTATAAGAAATAAAAATTTATTTTAATATTATACCAAAGTGTTTAACAAATAAATTTCAATTTAAAAGCGACATAGCTCCTTTATTCACTAAAATAAACATCAGAATGTCTATTAGATCTTAGTTGATAAAAGTGCTGTCCCTTAAAATCAAAATAACTAAAAAAATGTAAAGTTTAGTTTATTATAAAATACCAAACAAATAAATACCAAAATATACTGAGATTACAAGATATTTGTTTTAATTAAAATATGGTAAAAAGTTCTAAACCAAAACCTTTTTTCATTTACTCAAAACTTTAAAAAGTGGACATAGCATTTATCAACTCATGTCTTCAATTTACAAGATCCAAATGTTTTCCATAACTCACATTACATTAAATTTATAGTTATCTATAAAAATAAACTCAAGTTTTCTATAAACAGCAGAATTTTCCACCAACTAGGCATTTTGAACAATATATAAATTCAACGAAACTTATACCAACAATAAAAAATGTAAACTTTCACTATTATTATAATAATTAAAATATTACCTACAGGTAAATAAGTTTACAAATGGAAATACTAATGTTAAAAAATTTATGAAAAGTAATAAAACGCATCACCAACAAATAAATTATTGAAGTGTTTTTAAGATGACTTTTAAAATATCTACTATTGTTGTAATCCATTTCACATTTGAATTCAATTGAAGAGTGTTTTTAAGATGACTTTTGTTTAAGGGCATAATACATTGGTCCAGAATTCATTACTTGAGGTTTTTAAGATGAATATTAAAATAATCTTGGCGATATTTGTATAATCCATTGGGCATTTGAATACATTACAAGTGTTTTTAAGATGAATTTTAAATTACTTTCGATTTGTTGCATAATCACAATGGTCACATTTGAACTCATTATTTGAAGAGTGTTTTTAAGATGACTTTTTAAATTACCTAATGATATGTTGCATAATCACATTGATCACATTTGAATTCATTACTTGAAGAGTGTTTTTTAAGATGAATTTTAAAACTACTTATGTGATTTGTTGCATAATCACATTGTCACATTTGAATTCATTACTTGAAGAGTGTTTTAAGAGAATTTTAAAACTACTTTTGATTTGTTGCATAATCACATTTGTCACATTTGAATTCATTACTGGAAGAGTGTTTTTAAGATGTCTTTTAAAATTACTTTTGGATTTTTGCATAATAACATTGGTCACATTTGAATTCTTAGTTGGAGTGTTTTAAGATGAATTTTAAAACTATGTGATGTGTTGCATAATCACATTGGTCACATTTAAATTCATTAGTTGAAGAGTGTTTTAGATGAGTTTTAAAAACTAATCGATATTTATAATCCATTTCACATTTAAATTCATTACTTGAAGAGTGTTTTTAATATGTGTTTTAAAAGTATCTACCCTTGGGTTTGTTAATCACATTGGTCACATTTGAATTCATTACTTGAAGAGTGTTTTTAGATGAATTTTAAAATTCCCTTTTTTTGCATTCACATTTCACATTTGAATTCATAACTTGAAGAGTGTTTTAAGATGAATTTTAAAATTCTTTTGTTTGTATAATCACATTTAATTTGAATTCATAACTTGAAAGTGTTTTTAAGATGAATATTAAAATAATCTTGGCGATATTTTGTATAATCACATTTGCATTTGAATTCATTACTGGAAGAGTGTTTTTAAGATGAATTTTAAAATACTTTTATTGTTACATAATCACATTGGTCACATTTGAACTCATTACTTGAAGAGTGTTTTTAAGATGAATTGTTAAATACCTTTGTGATTTGTAGCATAATCACATTGGCATTTGAATTCATAACTTGAAAAGTGTTTTTAAGATGAATTATTAAATGATTTCGATTTTTGCATAAACACATTTTAAATGGAAATGTGTTTTAAAAGATGTCTTTTCAAACCCGATTTATTTTGCTAATAATGGCATTGGTCACATTTTTTAACCTTTGAACTTATTTTAAAACATACTGTTTTAAACTTTCATCATTGTTGTTGAAGTAAAATTGATTGTTCACACTGAATGTTTGTGATGTGTTTGGTACTGTTTTCCTTTAAATCTGATTCCCCTTTTAAAAGAAGTGTCTTCTTTCTTGATATTCACATCATCTGTAAAATAGTGTTAAACTTTGTACTTAAACCGTAATCAATTTCACCATTAGATCACTATTTAAAAAAATTTGGGTTAGAAAAATCTATTCCCTTCCACTTTAGGTTCGATTTAACAAGTTCATATCAACCTCGTAAGACATTTCAAAGAATTCGTGTTACTTAAGGTCGGGTTTACCCGAAGGAAAGTGATCGTCGGTTCTATCTTCAAAACACGTACCAAAACGGTTCAGGATTGACGGTCGGTTAACTTCTCCGTTCCAAAATAAGTCGTTGTTGCCTGTTGGTTGTAATATCACAATGTACGTCTGCTAATGCACTAATGCAGTAGTTGCACTTCCTATAAAATATATAGAAGAATTTTAGTTTTTTTTTGCACGTAGGTTACTGCGCACTGGCCCTACAGTATATTTGGCAGTCAATAGAGTTCGCGGTAACTTTAAAATCCTTCAACCTAATTTTTTTTGACGATGTGTATGCTTTTCTCAATTTTTGCACAGATTATTGTCAAATAACTCTGCCTCAGAAAGATTTGGAACTTGGGTAATTACTATTTTTGAGTAACTATCGGATGTTCTATAAGAGGTTGCGCTGTAGTTATTCCAGATTATCACTCATAAAAAACTAAAGGTAAATTCATAGAGATGGATTTCGCTAATGTATTATCTATTAAGTAAAATAACTCAATTAAACTTCAATGCAATTCGTTTATCTATTTTCTTAGTAGTACTAATAAGCATTGAGTGCATTTAACATCTACTTAGTAAAAAAAAACAGTTGTATCTAACAATTTATTCATTTATCATATACAAACAACATTACAAATGATGCAAGTTACTAATTTTATTACATTTTTTATTAGTTTTGTTTGCTTTTATGCCTCTATTAAACAATTTTAATACAAAAATATTCTGATTCGAACAAATAATGCTAGTAAATAATCATGTTTAAAATCTGGGGCAATAAATGGTACAGTCTGCAATTGTTGGAACAGATAAAAATTATTTTATTAGATAGTTTGGAAATTTTGTACAAATAAGATTTAAATTTTTATAATTAATAAATAATTCCAGGGATTAGATTCCCAAATTGATTTTCATTTTCCTAAAATAACTTAATAAATTTGTATTATAATTGGCAGTCAACTAGGGTTCTAACTTTAAAATCCTTTAACCTAATTTTTTTAGGATTGTATGTTTTCTCAATTTTGCCAGATTATTGTCACATAACTCTGCCTAAAAATATTTGCAACTAAGTGATGGGTAATTACTATTTTTTGAGTAACATCGGATGTTCTATATTGGTTGCGCTGTAGTTTTCAAACTATCACTCATAAAAAGGTAAATTCATAGAGATGGTTTCAATGTAATTTATTAAGAAAATAACTCAATTAAACTTCAATGCAAATTTCTATTTTCTTTAGTACTAGTAAATTTTGGGTATTTACTATTAGTAAAAAAAAAAGTTGCTAATTTATCCTTTTATCATGTTGTCAGCGTATTTTGAAACCCTGTAACGTAGGGTAATTTGTTTGTAGTTTTATGCATAGTTAGATTCCGTATATACATATTTTTTTTTTTTTTTTTGTCAAGTTTAGTTTATAGATTTTTTTTTAACGGGTAGGCCTTTAGGGATTGGTGTATGGGAAGTTTTTGTTTTGAATTATTCCGAAATTTAGGTTGTTTTCCTTATTAAGAAGTTTGATTAACGTTTATTTGTAAATAGTTGTATAAGTTTAATTAATTTATTTCGTTTGATTTCCTTAAAAAATTAAGTAATTTAAATAAATAGTGTGGGTTTATTGTATGATGTCATGTTAGCGATAAAGCGCTTAAGTTGTTTCAGTTATTATTGAATATGTTGGTTTTAATTCATAGAGAAGAATTGGGACTGTTTGTTTTACTTTAAATAAAAAAATAAAATTTTTGCGTTACTTTGCTGACGTTTGAGATTTTGTTATCGAGTCCTTACGGATGAAAACGAGGTTGGTTACCTTATCTTCCTCTTCCGTTTTTTTAATTGGTGGAATTAAATTAGATAAGATTTTTTATGAGTAGTGGGATTCAAAATCCAAGATGGAATTTTGGTAATAATTTGGTTGATTCTGAAACTGATCGTGCTCTCGAGTAGTAGTACGGTGCCGTTTATTGTTACGCTTTAAGGGGTGGTTTAGAACGTTGAAATTTTGGACCTTGTGGTGTATAACGAACGTACTTTTTTGTGTAGTAAGGGTAGTTTGCTACTTCTGAAGAATACCTGTGATAGGGATTTTATTAAAACTGTTCATCACCAAAGGATTATACTTAGTGCCGATTACGATTTTACGTAAAGTTACCTAGAGGACATCGTCGTGTTGTATTAGTGCTTCAGTGACCTCTTTGGTTTTCTCGCTTCTGCGGATTTATTTAAAATCATCGTTCTTGCAGTGCCTCTTATTTACCGTACAAAGCGTGTTTAAAGATAAAGAAACTTTCGCAATATATTAAAATTTATAGTTATTTAAACAAGTTATTAACATTTTGGATTATTAGTGGAAATAAAACCAATTAAAGCTAAAAGTTATCAAGCAATTTTGAACGCTCAAATTATTAGTATTTTAAAAGAAGTTATTAATTAATGCAGTAACATTTAACGAGTTTAAATCCAGAAATTGTTTGTGTATAAAAGAACAATAGTCAACATTTTATTCATCATTTTGCCAGACCAGGGAGATTTCATTTCCGTCATAGCCATAACCGACCACCTGGTTCTCTTCCACATACATTGTAACACAGGAGAGGTGTAATTCTAGACCTTAAGGTAATATATTATTGTTTTTTTTATTGAATATTTCAAGTTTTTGTGTGTTTCGAATTATTTTTTTCGTGTCAATGAAGGTTGGAAAGCGGTGTCGTAATTTTTTTTTGTTATTAAAGTAAGTTGTTTTTGTTTTAATTTATTAGTGTAATTAATTATAGTTTGACGCTCCGCCTTCCACTTTTTTTATTTTAGTATTAAAGGGCAATTGACCCTATTGTAGTGTGGGTATATTATCCACGAATTATATATTTATAGGTTAACATTTAGACTGGGTAAATCAGACATCCTGTCGCCTTTTAAGATTTTTTGTTTATACCATTATCGTATTTTTTTATATTTATCCTTTTTATTATTTTATTATAGTTTGTTAGGTTTTATAAATGTGTTTAATTCAGGAAACCCTTTTGTGACATAAAGTTTTTTGCAAATTTTGGTAATTTAGTTTTAACGTAACGAAGTTAGTTTTTTTTATTTTGAGTAATGCGTTATAATATTTAGTTTTTATTTGATTTTAGTTGAGTAATTATTCATTTAAT
>JARFJB010000315.1:47500-48847 GCA_036346205.1 Vesta saturnalis
GGTTATTGTTGAGTGAGGGTTTTGGGAAACGGTTATCTGTCTTTAAATTTTTTACCTGGGGTTAGGACCAAACCCAATGAAGCATAATCTTTTTTATTACAATTTAGTCAAAATTAGCATGCAATTCATTTTTGTTTCCATGAACTGATTATATTGTTAGAAGAACAATGGAAACGCTTATTTACTATTTCCAAGAATTTAACCTCAAAGGAATGTAAATTTTACCTAGATATAGTTATTTATAAAATTTATCACAAAAACTTTATTTTTCAGTAAAATACATTAAACAGTTGAAATTAAAATTTTTAGTGTTATGAATTAATAATTTAGTTTATAAATCTTGAATGTATTTTTTGAATAACGCTTTATGCATTTTTTTTATGCGAACACCCTGAATATTATGTCAATACATGTTTTAAGGTTTTATTTTTAATTATACTTTTTCTAATCGAGAAAATATAATTAGTATCTGACAATTTTATGCCCTTCTTTTTTCATTTTCACTTTTTATCCTTCAAATTTAGAGTCAACTTTTTAGTTGTGTTTAAAACTTTTGTATTAAATTTAAAAATATTTATTTAAACACGTTTCACATATTTTTTAACCAATTTCTTTTAGCAAAACAGTCCTCTTCCGTATAAAAGGTTCCAAACCATTCCTTCATGAAGCATCAAAGCCAATGTCGTCAATTGTTAGTAAAATTTCCAAGGCATATGCCTTTTGGTCCATGATTCAGCGTAGCACATCCAAATTGAATCAATTTTATTTTAACATTACTGTTAAATATAACCACTTCTACATCTATTCCCTTGTTGATGACATAACACTATTTTTATATTTAATTAAAAAAGCTAATATAAGACCCATTTAACCTTGACATTTTTTAGATTCATTCATGAACTATGATACCAGCAGGGACCTTTGAAAAATTGATTTTAGGAATTGTAATAACTTAGGACCTATACAAAAGTTTGATTAGAATGCCTATTAATTAGGAATTGATTTGAAATTGTGACCTTGAAAATTGATACCAGTAAATTTTGACCTTGACCCATTTAAATGAAATATTTTTTAACAAACAAAGTTTGAATTGTAATATGATACCCTGCAGGTGACCTTTTAAAATTGATTTCTAGGAATTGACAATGGTTGACTCGACTAAATTTTAAGAATTGTTTCGACCTTGAAAATGTCTCCAAAAGGGCCTTTGAAACAATGGAATACACCTTCAATGAACAAACTTGGAAATTGATTTCAAGCAATGACTTGATTAGAATGCTACTAAATCAACCTTGAACATTTTGCAATGGTCTCAACCAGTTTTGACCTGGCCCTGAAAAATAGAAT
>JARFJB010000315.1:48852-111352 GCA_036346205.1 Vesta saturnalis
TGTATTTACCTACTACCTACTTAGTAAAAAAAAAACAGTTGTATCTAATTTAGTCTTTTATCATGTACAAACAACATTACAAATGATGCAAGTTAATAATTTTATTACATGTTTTATTAGTTTTGTTTGCTTTTATGCCTCTATTAAAAAATTGTAATACAAAAAATATTCTGATTCGAACAAATAATGCTAGTAAATAATTATGTTTAAAATCTGCGCGTGCAATAGGAAATGGTACAGTCTGCAATTGTTGTTGCAACAGATAAGCAATATTATTTTGATTAGATAGTTCAGGAAATTTTGCACAAAATAAGATTTCCAAATTTTTAATATAATTAATAAATAATTCCGAAGGCATTGTAAGATTCCCAAATTGATTTTCCATTTTCATATGCCCTAAAATAACTTAATAAATTTGTATTGCATAATTCTTGGCCATTAGCACTGTATGCAGCTCTAGCACAATAGGGCTTTACAAAACATTTACCCACTAATATAAGGAACCGCATTATATTCAGGTAATAATAAGGTTTGATGATCATGAGAAGTAGTAAAAAACTTAGGTGCTTCAGATTCACTGAAAGCTGCATAGTTTAAACTATCACAGCTTTCGGAAGTTCCACTGGCTAAAACTGTATCTAAATCTTCGATACAGTTTGACCTTGTAGGTAGCTGACCGCGAACATTATATTATTGTGATAAACGTTTGTCAAATCGCCATTATTACCCCGATAGAAAAGATAATTAGTGGATTTTTAATATCTTGATAAAACGTCGTAAATATATACTAATGTTTTCAAAATATTTTTATTTATATATTTTTATCTAAGGAATGTAGGATTGTTTGTAATTAATATGTATGTAAACACATGTTAGGGGGTGTGTGCCAGGTGCACGCTTAAAAATGCTTTACTGAAGGGGCGTCACAAATCATTTAAATTTTTCTTATGCGCGCTCTTGATGTAAAAATGTCATGGGTATAATGATTAAGTGTGGCGAGACGGGTCACGATGAAAAGATATCTTTGTTACTGGGAAACTCGAGACCCGTAAATAGAAGGCTTGTTACAGACGAATGCATGTTTTGAAGATTAAGATGTCGTGCAATAATACTACGCAACTATTCCAACATAAGTTAGTGTTTCTTGTTGTTTTTTTATTACTTTTGAAAGACGGGGGTGGTTTTTATGAAGTAGATATAGTTATGTTTGGATCGGGGGGGGGGAGGTGGTTCGATCGAGCCAGATCAATTTTTGGGAGGGAGAGAAAGAGAGAGAGAGAGAGCCACGGTATGTTGCTAACGCACTCAAACTTAAAGACCGGCATGATTGGATTTTAAAAGGGCCACATGTTTGGCCCAAATGTGAGTGTGACTACATGTCTTTTTTCATTGTGTTTCGGTGTAATTAAACTGCCTTTTATTCATTTTCTCTTAATGTTATAATTTTATACGCACTCTAACCTGATTTAATAGTGTTTTGTTATACATTTAACCCTTTCATATTTTTTTTTGTGTTATTTGATTTATTAATGTACTCGTGCAATTGCTTATTTATGAATAAAGTGGGTTTTATTGGTGGTTCTTTCCCACAATAGTAGATTAACGGGCTGAACCACCGGTGCGCCAAGTTCGTTGATTTTAATTTGAGTAGTTTAATTTTTTTACCTGCCCGCATGATGCAACACATACACAATCTGTTGGTATCCTCCAGATCCCCCGTATATCGAGAAGATGCTTGGGCTTAGTGGGAATCCCTGTCTCAGGAATTCCTCGCTCACCTCCCCATTCACTCTCACTCTGCTCCTCGTTTCCTGATAGATTTCCTCCGTCCTTTCTATCAGTCTTTCATTTTTCTTTTTTTTTTCTCAAGTGTTCCCATAGCTTTCCCTGGTTCACTCTGGCGAACACCGCCTTTAGGTCTACGAATAACGCCACCATTTTCCCACTTTGCTTATCTAGTTCTTTATTTGCCATGTACTTCATTATATATATATATATATATATATATATATATATATACATATATATATATATATATATATATATATATATATATATATATATATTTTCTTTCAATGTTCAGCGATATTTTCTTTTTCTCTGTTCAGGTCCTCTTGTTTTGAGCATATTGTTTTTGCTCTATCGTACAAGCATTTTGCTACGCCTAACTTCACGTTTTTGTGGTGATTGGAGTTGTAGTGTAGGTACCTCCCCGTGTGGGTAGGTTTCCTGTATACACTTGTCTTGAAAGTGTTGTCATTCCTGTGTACAAGAAAATGGCTACCCCGATCTAGCACCTAACCTAAACAGGGAAAGGGTAACCGAAAAAGAAGAACCTAAATATACAGCGATAATACCATATATACAAGGTACCTCAGACAAAATACGAAGGATAGGCAGCAAATACAAGATACGCACTGCCTTCAAATCGACCAGAACGCTCAGGGGAATACTAACCAAAACCAAACCATACAATGAAGATCAGAATTCCAAGAATTGTGTATACAACCTACCATGCGAATGCGGCAGAGCATACATAGGAAAGAGCAGTAGACCACTCAAAGTGAGAACTCAGGAACACAAGAACAACGTCCGCAAGGGCGAAACAGAAAGATCAAGAATCGCTGAACATGTCTGGAACGAAGATAACCGCATCCAATGGGATAACATACAGATAGTGGCAAAGGACGAGAATAGAACTCGTCGGAAACTCAAAGAAGCCACATTCATCGCACTAGCAGAAAATCCAATAAGTCAAGCTAGTGCAGAAATGAAACCCATATGGATTCCAATAATGCGCGAAGAGCTTAAGCGCAATACACCTGCGCAAGAGGTTACGGCGCAACATACACAATAAACTTCTGCGCAACCACGAAAAAAGTTATATATATATATATATATATATATATATATATATATCATTCTATCATTTTTGCGTCCATATATTTGGCATTTACCATCAATCTGGCTACACTTTGCAAAGTGGCGTCTGTATATGGACGCCAGATTACAATCCTTAATAAGTTTCTTGGTATGAGTGTTAGAGAAGCACCGTTGACAAAAGACAATTCTGATAGAATCCTATAATACTCATTCTCAGTATAGGGCCCATTCCATACTCCTACGTTGAGATTTTTTAAAAACTTATCGACGCCAAAATCGTGTAATTCGTAAAATTGTATACAAACTTAGTTCAGCACTTTGCCGTCACGGCGCTATTTCTAAATATACTTTTATTGCATTTATTCTGTACATTTACAATCTTTCAGACGTCTTTAAATGGCAACACTGTAAAACCAATTTCTAATATTCTTTCTTATTTAATTTGAAGTAATTTCATATTTACGGTCTACAGCCTTCTGGCGTCATTCTACCTAGATATACAATTGATATTACTTAACATCATTATGAACTCACACATGCATTATTTTGTAAATCATTCTGAAGTCATATATTAACATATATACATACCATTCTATGTACACACCCAGAAGTAGTAATGAGGCACCTTCCGCCGCCATCTTGGATTTTGACGTCACAAGCCCGCCCACGTGGGGGACCGGTTTTTCCACCCTTATTTTTACACGCTTACGTGTGAGACAGGATTTTCCACCCCTATTTTTACACATCCACGTGTGAGACCGGATTTTCCACCCTTATTTTTATATACCCTCGTGTGAGACCGGATTTTCCACCCTTATTTTTATATATTCACGTGTGAGACAGGATTTTCATCCCTAATTATTTTTTACACATCCACGTGTGAGACCGGATTTTCCACCCTTATTTTCGCACATCCACGTGTGAGACCGGATTTTCCACCCTTATTTTTATATACTCCCGTGTGAGACCATATTTTCGTCCCTAATTATTTTTTACACATCCACGTGTGAGACCGTGTTTTCAACCCTAATTATTTTTACTCGCTTACGTATAGGACATGTATTACCCTAATTTTTATTATTTCTTTTGGGGAGTCTTATGGTTGTATTAAGGACCTTTTGACGGATAGGACTTTTGTTAACGTGAGGAACTGGTCCTGGTCTTGGTGCTGGAGCTAGGGATAAGTCTTAGAGTTTGGCCTTGGTGGTGGAGCTAGGGTTGAGTCAGGTCTTGGTGGTGGAGCTAGGGTTTAGAACTGTATTTAGGGTTGGACCTGGGGCAGGACTTGGACTTGGTCTTAGAGTTATTTCTAGTAATTATCTTCAACCTTAATTAAGGTCCTTTTGGTTGTAACCCTGGAGGCTACACGTACAATGTTAGAAATTGTACAAAGATTATTATTGGAGAAAACGTTTCTAATAATGATGTAAAATAGCAGTTGTATTAGGATTAATCATACTTGGGGAATTTGAATGACAGTAAAATTTAATTATAGAACACTTATTTTTATTGTAAATTGCGTACTTATCCTCAGTGAACTATAAAAAATTACTGGCATTCCTAATGAAACAAAACATTTTTATTAAGTTAATTAATCACATTAACAGTTTGTGTTTTCTAAAACGCATATTAAAAACATAGTTTACCTGCATTGAAATAATATCTATCCGTCCGCTAAGAATGTTGTACGCCTTAATATTTTTTAAAGAAACTTAATGCTTAGATGTTAACTGTAATTAAAAAATCTGTAAATAAATAAAAGGATTAACACAACACATACCAGATCTGTAACGTTTTAAGGCACTGAGTGATGGTCACCGCTTTGTGTTTACTTGTCAACTAAACTTTCTAGTTGTGTAAAACTAGCTATTGATTTTCCATCATTAGAATGTAAAATATACAAACAACCTCATTGTCTTTATTACACTTGCAGCAACATACATTTACCTTTCTCTTAAAATAAATTGTTTGAAAATATTCGTATACGGACACACAAGTGTTTTATAAAAACCATATTAAGTGTTTGGAATGTTTAAAATTCCATAACATTTTGTAGTAGAAATTACTGCTCACATTTACTAATTACCGTGTAATTATATAACTTTGTTTAATTTAATAGTCTAAAACCAATATAAAATGGTTAATATATTTTCTAAAAATATTATTAGAGTTGAT
This sequence comes from Vesta saturnalis, assembly GCA_036346205.1. Taxonomy (NCBI): domain Eukaryota; kingdom Metazoa; phylum Arthropoda; class Insecta; order Coleoptera; family Lampyridae; genus Vesta; species Vesta saturnalis. The sequence goes on from JARFJB010000315.1 coordinate 53,911, forward strand.
ACGCCGTTTTATTTCAAGTAATTGTTTTCAATATATATAAAATGTGTAAGTGGACCTGTATTATTGTTACTTCTACTTACATAAAATCAACTTATACACGAATTAATAACGACCTCCACTAGTTTATAACACAATCGCAATGTAGCGTATTTTTTATCTACACTCGTACTTCTATAAACTATTAACGCTCCATTTTAATAGGGTGATCAACTATCTGAAAAGGTTTACTGTTAAAGTATACGATGAAGATCGTTTGAAGCAAACCCTGTATTATTCTTATATACGAATGATATTTCAAAAGTACTAGTATAGTTAACATGAAGGTTTATAAATCTACATTCAGACAAGGAATCAGTTTTAAACACAAAAATTTAAACTTTTATAAAAATGTACACCTGAGTTTAAGTTGACGTATATTGGTTTATGAATATTTTATTATTCTAAGAAAAATGTTATTAAAAATGTTTTCTATTAATTAACCTTTGTAGACTATATGTTTTATCTATATAGAAATTTTATTTCACAACAGCATACTCATTCTACCTTGAGAAAATTGTTAACCTAGAGAAACAAGTAGGTTTGAAACTCAAACAACCCTCTGTTACCACTCTCGTCAATGTAGTAGGTCCAATGCTGGTCTGGTTTGTCTGCAGGGTCCGTGTTTACGATAATCGCACTCGGTCGAGGTGCGTGTCTGGCTAGTTGATTAGAAGCACATACAAGTCGAAACACATTCTTATTGTGGCTGGGGTCGATTTCAAGCATCTCAACACTTCTGCCGCATATATCTTTGGATTTTTATCAGATGGGATTAATAGCAATGTCAACTAAACGTTTTAAAAATTTCTAATTTGAAAATAAGAGTGACGTAAGCTAATTTTATTTGAAATTTCATGGAGTATCATCATCATCGAACTTTTGAGATACTACCATCTCATCGTCTTCACCTTGAACGATTATATTGTAACCTATAAAGCAAGCTAATAACCCTAATAGTTTATCAGACATTATTACATGGACATGAGGTTAGTCCTAAATTAAATGGTTTCAACGCTGCTCTGGGAATGCTGTACGCACTTAAAACCTTTAAGTCTGCTCGCCGAAGTTGTACCGTATTCACTTTCTTCAATTTTTTATTTGCACTCTGTTTCGAAGCTGTAATACGTTTTCTAATACATAAACAGAATCTTCAATACTGTGATACGTGTAGCAGCAAAACACATGAGCTAGTAGTTTCACCTCTATATTACTTTACATGCAAGCCTGATCTTATCATAAATAAATACATCTGTCAAAACAAAAAAGCTGATTAAACATAACTCCACGGCCAGGTATAGCAAGCAACGCTTCCAATTATAGCTCTTAGTCAACACAATAGGGCCTACAACTACATACAATCGACTAGCACTGCTTTAGCACGAGGATCAGACGAAAAACGCGCCGCACGCACGCACGCAGGCTCGACGTACGCTCGCACGTACGTACGCACGTGCGAACGCTCGTACGTACGCCTGCTCGCACGTACGCACGAACGTACGCACGCTCGCACGCGCAAGCTCACCGTACGAGCGTTCGCACGCCCGTACGTACGCTCGCACGCACGATGCACACACACACACACACACACACACGAGGCGAAAACACGCTAAAGCGAAAAACTTGTAAACTTGCAAACATGAATCAAGACGGTGGAGCACCGCTAGGAAAAAAACAGGTTTATTAACAAAACCGAAGGAAAGCTTAACGTTTTGAAAATATATTATTATTATTATTATTATTATTATAAACAACAATACATCATTACTATTTAATAACATGCTTTATCGGTTTTCTTCTTCTTCTTGACCCGTGAGTCGTCCTCATCATCATCATCATGATTTTGAGATTTGCCCTTCCCCCCTACCTCATTGCTCTTCTTTCTCTTCTGTGAATCATCATCTTGGATGTGAGATACATCCAGCTCAACCACGTCATCGCTTTCATCATTATCTTGAACGGTTATGTTGTAATAGTTTATTAACAAGTCAGTAAAATCTCTAATGTCCGCTGATGTTGGCTCATAAACAGGAGAATACATTATAGTAATGCTCACTCGATGACAGTTACACTTTAAAGAGCAAAACACACGAGAAACGAGAACGCAGCTAGCTTTGGGTCTTGTGCGCAAGCGTACTCGTCAATGTTAGGGTATAATCGGACATATTCGGGGTTGTCTGAGTATTGACCTAACCACACTCTAACATAGCCCCTGGGGCATGTTTTATAAATCTAAACGCCTCTTTTATGGTCGAGGTATTTTATCCTAAAGCCAGAACGCAGCTAGCCTTTGGTCTTGTGCGCAAGTGTGCTCGTCAAGACGGCGTCTTGGAGAAAATACCTCGACCAAACTTAGTTATAAACATATCAGGGACTATGTTAGAGTGTGGTTAAATCTCAACATCGAAATGTCCGATTCTGAACGTTGACGAGCACTTGCACAAGACCAACTGCGTTCTAATCTTAGGATAAAATACCTCGACCATAAAAGAGGCGTTTAGATTTATAAAACATGCCCCAGGGCTATGTTAGAGTGTGGTTAGGTCAATACTTCAGACATCCCCGAATATGTCCGATTATACCTAACATTGACGAGTACGCTTGCGCACAAGACCCAAACTAGCTGCGTTCTCGTTTCTCGTGTGTTTTGCTCTTTAAAGTGTAACTGTCATCGAGTGAGCATTACTATAATGTATTCTCCTGTTTATGAGCCAACATCAGCGGACATTAGAGATTTTACTGACTTGTTAATAAACTATTACAACATAACCGTTCAAGATAATGATGAAAGCGATGACGTGGTTAGCTGGTGTATCTCACATCCAAGATGATGATTCAAGAAAAGAAAAAGAATGAGAGTAGGAAGAGGCAAATCTCAAAATCATGATGATGATGAGGACGACTCACGGTTCAAGAAGAAAAAACCGATAAAGCATGTTATTAAATAAAATGATATTGTTGTTTATAATAATAATATAATATATTTTCAAAACGTTGCTTTCCATTGTTTTTTAATAACCTGTTTTGTTTCATGGTCTCCACCGTCTGTTCATGTTTGCAAGTTTTACAGTTTTTGCTTTAGCGTGTTTCGCTCGTGTGTGTGTGTGATGTGTGTGCGTGTAGTGTGTCGTGACGTGTTAGTGATACGTACGTGCGAGCGTACGTACGTTACGTTGCGTGCTAACGTGCGGTCGTACGTCGTGTCTGCAGCGTGCGTGCGTACGTGCGTTGCGTCGTGCGTACTGCGAGCGTGCGTGCTGCTGCGTTTTCGTGCGTCCTTTCGTGATCCTGTAAAGCGTGCTAGTCGATTGTATGTGTTTAGGCTATTGTGTTGACTAAGAGCTATAATTGACGTTGCTGTACCTGGCCGTGGAGTTATGTTTAATCAGCTTGTTTTTGACAGATGTATTTATTTATGATAATCAGGCTTCATAAAGTAATATAAGTGAACAGCTATGTGTTTTGCTCAACATGTATTGATTCTGTAGATAAAAACGTATTACATTGAAACGTGAAACAAATTGCAGTAATGATATTTGCAGAACTTAAAGTTAGGTACAGCATTGCAAACGTTAAACATTTAATTTGCTAATATGTCAGAAAAGTCTGAACTGGTATCGATGATGAATAGACGTAAGGACTCAAAACTGCTATCTATTTCATAAAATTAGATTACGTCTTTATCTGTACAAATTCGAAGTTAGTGCAGCATCATGATAATCAAAATTATTATCTCATATATGATAATAATCTAATAAATTGTTACTTAGTTTAAATTAAGTAAGAACGACCAGTCGATATCTAAAAGCTGCAGACAAACAGAACATTGAATTCTAACATTCTAGTGTAAGAGTTGAGTTTCAAACCATTGTTCTCGGTTAACAATTTTTCAAGTAAATATATGCAAAATAAATTTATTGTAAAGGTCTAAAGGTTAAAATGAAAACTTTAATAACTTTTTTTGAAAATAAAATTTATAAACCAATATATCAAATAGGGTAATTTTCGTACCTTTTTGGTGTTCTTATGGGGGTTTGTTTTGACTTAAAAATTCGCTCCCTGGATTTGTTTAACTTTGGCAAATTTTTTATAATTTTTAAAGTTTAAATTTGGGTTTTTAACTTTTTATTAGAAAAAATTTTAAAAGGGAAATTTTTTTTAAAAAATTTTCCTTTAATTTTTGATTATTAAAAGTTTTTTTTTCGGAAATGTAAAGTGATGTAAAATAAAATGATTTTTTTAAACTTTTTTTAAATGGAAAACGGGGCTTAACAAATTTTTTTTTTAAAATGACTATTTTTAAAGAAATAAAGAAATTTCCCTTTAATTGAAATAAATGTTAAAAAAAAATTTTTAAAAAAAAAACGTCCAACTCAGTGCCAAAATTTTAAATTTTTGTGTTTAAATTATTTAAAATTTAAATCCTTTAAATTTCTTTTAAAAATTTGGGAAACTTTCACAAAAAAAAAGCGTTAAAATTGTAATATCTTAAACTTTTTTGTAATTTTTTAAAAAATTTTTTAAATAAAGGGATCAAAATTTTTTATTTATTTAAAATAAACAATTTAAAAATTTTAAATATTTTCTTTTAATTTCGTTAAATTTTTACTTGTTTTCATTTTTAAAAGAAAAGTTTTTCTAAGTAATTTTTTTGATGGAAAACAAAAAACCAAATTTTGAAATAAACAAAACGACCAAGTTGGTTATAACTTTTGTTTTAAATTTTAATCAACAAAAAATACGGAAAAAGAATTAAGCTTTTAAAGGGCAAAAGGTTCGTAAAAATTTTTTTCAAAAGCCTTTTAATAAAATAAATTTCAATTAATAAATTTTGGGTAAAACTTTTCAATTTAAAAATTTTGGGGGGTCCCCTTTGGATTAAAAAAAAACGGGCCACAACGTTTTAAAATGGAAAATTACCGGGTGAAAATAAATCCTTCCGTTTAAATAAAATAAAAATAAAATTTTTGTAAAAATTTTTAAGGGGTGGTTAAAAAAATAAATAAGGGTGGAAATGTCAAGTTGGTAAAATTTTCTCCATAAAATTGTAATTTGGAAAAAGTCCCACTTTTGGGGGGCGGTCAAAATCAAGATAAGCCTCTCTCAAAATAAAGAAAATAATAAAATTTACAGATAAATGTAAAAATTAAAATGCAAATTGGTTAATATATTTTACAGTTTTGTTATTTTAAAAGGGTGACCTTTTAAATCGCATTTCGATTCGCTTCTATATTTGTGTGTGTACAAATATAAAAAAAATCCGTTTAAAATTAATTAAATAACTTTGTAACCAAATTCATAGTTTTAATCGACACTTCATAGATTTAATTTTGAATTAGTATTTGTTTCAATTCTTAGAGGTAGATAGTTTAACAGAAAGTTTTAGAAGTTTTCATCCTTGGTTTTGCTTAGTAAACCTCTAACGAACTGCAGAATGTAGATTAAGAAACAAGTGTCTTAATTTTGAATTACGTAGTAACTTGTTCGATGAGACCGTTTATTTATCAAAATTTTTTTTTACCAAGTTAAATTAGTAAATTAGTTTACGTCTAGAAACTAGTTCTATTAAAGTGTCTGCATGCGGGTCTGTGCTTGTGCGTCAGTACATGTGCACGCATTGCATTTGTTTATCGTTTATCAGGACGTCCATGTGTGGCGTATTTGTACTTTTAGAACTAAAGTTGAGTACTTTGTGTTATACTCAGAGAGGTATAATGAGTCTGACACCCATCCATGTCCATAAACAGCACTACTAGTTCTAATAATGGACACAATACTTCCACTGAACCTGGTTGCTCACAAACTACTAATATAAAATATACTGACGCCTAAATGTTTGAAACAACAATATGTATATTCTAATCGAGATGCCAAAATGATTGCTTTGTTACATTAAGAGGGCTTGCAACGCAAGACGCCGTAATGATTTTAGTGCAGTACTTTAATGTACGGGTTCCAGAATGATTGTCAAACGTACAAAAATTATGTATATAGTAAAAAAAGCTAGAAACATATGGAATAGACCATAGGACTCAGAAAAAATGCTGACCTATATACTTCAATAAATATCAGAGATACGTCTTGTTCTAGGAGACGCAAATTAAGAATTACGTACGGACAATAATGATTGCATGATGTATATATATATATATATATATATATATATATATATATATAAGTTCTAACAAATATATATTGGATTACTCAGTGGCTCAGCGGTAAAGGTGTCAGACTAGTAAGTGAAAGGTACCAAGTTCGAATCTAGAGTAGTCAGTGCTTGAGAAAAATCAGATATAACATATGAATTGACTCAAGTAAACAGTCCTTCAGGACTAAGCCTGATGACGGAAGCAGAGTCCGCTTCCGAAACGTCCGCTCAAAAAGCATAAACTGTGAAATAGGCCGACAACTCCACTAATATATATATATATATATATATATATATATATATAACTTTTTCCTCTTCTTGAATGTCTGTCCCTCTGAAATCAGTTTCATTTCCTCTATCTCATTCTGTAGTCGTTCTTCTAGTACCGTCGCGTATATTTTATAGTCGTTTTAATAATGTACTCCCTATAATTTTCCATTCATCTCTGTCCCTTTTTGTATACCGGGCATACGTACTTCATCTCTCCGACAAGCCTTCTCCATATTTTATTAATTATTTCCGTCATCCTTTTGATACCTTTTCCTTCCGTATAATCCTCTTTGTATCCCGTCTTCTCTCGCTTTACCTTTTCACTCTCCTAATTCTCTATTACTCTCCTCTATTACTTCTCCTTCTTTATCACTGCTATTCGTCTACTGTTTGTACTTTTTCCTTGTTTTCTCCTTTTTCTGTCTATGTTCCCTCAGCAGCTTCCTGAAGAGTTTCTCCCATTCCTTTATTTGTATTCCGTTTGTCCTCTTCTCTTCTTTCTTTTTTTTGGATATTTCCATACCTCTTCTTCTGTTCTTATTTCCTTGATTTGCTCTTCTTGTTTGTTTTTATTTTCTTCCTTTTCCTTTCGCGTGTTTTCTTATTTATTTACAGCCTGTTTATATACTTTTCTTTGCCTCCACTTTTTCCATTGTTCTTCCAATGTTCCTTGCCTTCCTCTTTTCTTCCTTGCATGAGCTATCCACCACTTCTTCCAACCTATTTTCTCCCTACCACCTTTTAAATTTGACTTTTCGTTGCTTCTTCCATCTTCCTTCTCATTTCTTCCGCACTTTCTTTTACTCCCTTCCCATACTATCTTCCCATCCTCTCTTTGTATTCTTTATGCTCCACTCTACTACATTTTTTTGTTATGTATTCCTCTTTCTTTTTCTCTCTTCTAACCCCTCTCAGTTACCAGTTCTAGCGGTTGGTGGTCACATTCTACTCTCGCCTACCCTGAATGCTTTTACTTTCCTACCTCTTTTTCATTATAACGTAATCGATTATTGATTCTCCCTCACCCCTATGTACGTGTACTCACCGTTCTCTTTCTTCTCTATTCAAATTCATTATTTCCCATACTTCTTTATTGCACATTTCAGGAGTTCTTTTCCTTCTTTGTTTAACACTTTGTCCTTTGTCTCTCTTTTCCCGTTCGTTTCTTTTCCTGTCTTTTCTTCCTTGTCCTCGCGTTAAAATCTGTTCTTTATTATCATGCCCTCCTCCCTTTCTTTCATTATCTCTTCTAGGTTTTCCCTTGTCTCTTTCATCCTTCTCCTATATACCGTCATTATTTTATTGTTGTTCTTCCTGCTTTATATTCTTTTCAACGATTCCTCTTCTCTGTTCCACTTTCTCTTTTCTTCTTGATTCAACCATTATTCTTATTCCGTTATAATTATTTGCCTCCTTTTCTGTTCTTTCTTACCTCCCATGCGAACTCCCTTGGCATTTCACCTTCCCACCGTTCCCATTCCTTTTCTTCCATCCATGTCTCTTGTAATCCCACCACGTCTTGCTCCTTTATTAACTCCTAAAGCTCTTGGTCTTTATTCCCGCCACATTCCAGAATAGTACTTTTAACTCCTTTATCTCTTCCTTTCCTCTAGTTCCCTTTCTTGTTCTTTTTTCTTTCCATTATTCATTTTTCCCTTTCGTTTCCCTTTTTCACATTCTCTTCTATTAGTTTTTTGCCCTTCAGTTACCCCACTTCTCTCCTTCTCTGCTTAACTCCCTCTATCTCTCATTCCATATATACCTTTCTACATCAATCTCCATTTTTCTATATCCTACCCATACCTTTTTCCCCTCCGCTCTTATTTCTGCAGCCCTGCTTCGTATTTCCTTTCGTACTCTCCTTTCTTCCCGTGACAGGTCGTGATCTATCTATCTATGTATCTATCTATCTATCATATATATATATATATTATATATATATATATATATATATATCTCAAATAATCAGATAAGATAAATTTATTCTGGACCATAATTGGTATCGAATACAGGTAGACACAATGCGTCATAGGGTACAGTAAATAGCAGTTACATAACTAAAAAAGGTATAAGGATAATATACATTAATTACAACAAACAGAAACAGTACAGATATAAAACAAAATTTAAAAAAATAAATACAAAATTACATAATTTTTTAATAATATCTAATATAACACTTTTCAAGAAATAAACGCTTTTTACTAATTCCTTTTTGAAAGAAATATAATTTTAGAATTCCTTACATTAAGCGGCAGGTGATTATAAAGTATAATGGGTTTATACAATTGGCTGTTGAGAAATGTTGAACAGGTTGGTTGAGGTGGTTTTAAATAATTAGCATATCGTGTTAAATGGCTATGTCATTTGTGTATCTGTGTGTTTGCAGTATTGATATCTATATATATAAACTATAAATATAAACTGCTAAATGTTAAAATGCCTAACTGTAAATATGATGATCCACATGAGTTTCTATGTTTTAGATTATTTAATATACGTATAGCTCAAGATATGGCAACTTCTGGCAGTTCTGTAAAACTGGATAGCGTATCTTAGGAGAGACTCAAAGTAGGCGTGATAAACCATCTTTAATACATGTGGAGACACAACTTCTTTCAAACATCGCAATGTGTAGCATACAGCGTTTAACTTACGATTAAGTATATCGATATGGGACGGAAACCTAGAAAGTGGCAAACATGTAAATCTAAGAAAGAAGTGGTGTTGACTGATCCCAGCGCAGTACGGTTGAATACTAAATCACTCGGAAAGGAAGCTAACGAATTGTTAAACATAATAAAATTTGTTTTGCTAACATTAACTTTTAACCCATTGTCTCTAGCCCATCTTTCTAACTTATGCAATAAGTTCCATGACTTGCAGTTAAATTCCTCTCATGCGAATTCCCTTGGCATTTCACCTTCCAGCTCATTCCTTTTCTTATCCATGTCTCTTGTAATCCCACCACGTCTTGCTCCTTTATTAACTCCTAAAACTCTTGGTCTTTATTGACATTCCAGAATAGTACTTTTAACTCCTTTATCTCTTCCTTTCTCTAGTTCCTTTCTTGTCTTTTTCTTATTATTCATTTTTTGTTTCGTTTCCTTTTCACATCCTCTTCTATTAGTTTTTGCCTTCTGTTACTTCTCTTTCTGCTTAACTCCTCTATCTCTCATTCCATATATATCTTTCTCCATCAATCTCCATTTTGCTATATGTTTTTCCCCTGTCTCATTTCTGCAGCCCTGCTGTATTTCCTTTCGTACTCATTTCTTTGTCAGGTCGTTATATATATATATATATATATATATATATATATATATATATAATACATACATACATACATAATAATATATATATATATATATATATATATATATATATATATATATATATATATATATGTATAAGGACAAATATACATTAATTACAACAAACAGATATAAAAAATTAAAAAATAAATACAGTATTACATAATTTTTTAATAATATCTAATATAATACATTTCAAGAAACAAAGGCTTTTTACTCATTCCGTTTTGAAAGAGATATATTTTTAGAATTCCTTAAATTAAGCGACAGGTGATTATAAAGTATAATGGTTTTATACAATTGGTAATTGAGAAATGTTGAACAGGTTGGTTGAGGTGGTTTTAAATAATTAGCATATCGTGTTAAATGGCTATGTCATATCTGTATCTGAGTGTTTGTAGTATTGATGTTGATATATATATATATATATATATATATATATATATATATATATATATATATATATATATATATATATATATATATATATATATATATATAATTTGTAATGGCTAAATCAACTGGGGATTAGTTTGTAAAGTAATAGAATTGAGTAATAGAATTGGAGTGTAAATAAATAATCGCCAACAAATTTTTAACTATGCACCGGACTAGCTCAATCTCAATTTGGGGATAGGGATCAGGTATTTAGTTGAAAATTTAATTTATTCTGGATAAGATTATATGAATTATACTTTATAGAAATTACCACATATGTATAAGAATAAGTCTGTATATAATTTACACTTCCAACGCATGCGTTGTAACGTACTGAATGAAATTAAATAAATGTTAAAATTGTCAAACAATGATTTGCAAGTTTACTGCTTAAAATTAAATTTAGAATTTGAAAATAATTAAAAATTTTGTTTCCTTTACAAGTGTTTATACAAGTATTGTTTGAAATTCTACACCAATACATATACCCAAAAATAATAATTTTGCAGGAAATTTAACACAACAAAGTACACAATAAATAGGGTTATAAAAAAATGTGACTCACATATACTGTTCCTACTGCAAATTGATGTCTTCACGTTGTTCCAATATGATGCAGGCACTTTCCCCTTGATTCTAGCTGTTACCATACACCTAGGCTGTTGACCGGTACTCGGGTTGTTGGTGACACCAACTTCCAAAATTAGTAATGTTTCTTCCAAATCGGCAACACTCCAGTCACTAATTTTATCTTGGTAATTTTATTGTTTAAATAGATTAACGCTTATTGAGTGATATCGTTTATAAAGTGTTTAAATGTTATCCAAAATTTATTTCACTTTTATTTTTAGATGCCGGATCAAATAAATTATTTAAAAGAGATTTGTACCAAGAAATAAAACACAAATAACCAAATAAATTAATTCGTACAAAAATATTTTCCGAAAACGACCAGGTATCGGAGACCGAACTATTTAATTTTAATCGCCGGTATAAAAAAAACAATTGCTCTCGAATATTTTCTTCGTAAAGTATAACTTTCTTCACGATAATTAAATTAGGTTATGAAAACTTACTTTTTACACAAATGCACAACACTGCTTTAACCTTTTTTTACACTTTTAACAAATTCAAGAGAGAGATTACTTCCAGGGCAATTCCTTTTTATACCTTTCTGGTTGTTACTAAAATTTCATTTTTTTTTTCAGCCTATTACCTTTGTAACTAAGGCTCTGATTGGTAGATAAATTTTAAAATTTTGACTAAAATCGAAATTTGACCATAACTTTCTTATACGTATACGGATTTAAAAACTAACAACAGAAATGAAAACTACATAAAATTTCGAACAAAAGGACACCTAATAAGCTATGGTTTCTAAACATATTATGCGAAATCACATAATCCAAATTGAATTTGCTTATAACTATACAAACTTACAAGCTACACTTAAAATAATTACATAAACGGAATCCTGAGAAAATTTTACATAAGAACACATACTTTTAGTGTTAGAAATATCAAATTTAAAGAAATTTTACGTTTATACCATAATATACTGAATTCGCCTCAGAATTCACAAAAATTTGCGGTGAAATGCATTGTATCCTTTTAAAAACTGTGAGATACTGAGAAAGAACATCTATTAATTGCTTTAAGAGCATAATTAAAGCCTAATAATATAAAAAAAATTATAAATTTATGCAAAAAACCTGGAAATTATAACATAACCAAACTTAAATCTAAAATAGCAAATAACTTATATTTAAAAATGTTTTTATTACTCACAATGTTATGTAAGAGGTTTGTAAAACTTGTCTTTCTTATTTTCACTATTTATTCTATTGCATTAAGTCATATATTTGTGCATTAAAAAGGTCCCATCGTTTAACATACTTACTGAAATTTTCATTATAAAACTGTATATAACTACGAATGTCTGTACGTTAAATTGTTCTATGCATTGTTCTTGCTGTTAAACTTATATCACAATGTTCGTAACAGAGTTGCTTACCGAAATATGTGAGAAAAATTTCTAATCTGTCCAATTTATAACCCTTTTATGAAAATTTTACATTTCCTGCATTCTAAAACTATTTATACAATATCCCTAATATAATCCTAGCTATACAATTTATGTCTAAACACCTGTAAAGTGTTCACTTGCCAAAATACCCTCGAAAAATTGACTTTTATTGAAAAAACTGAAATACTAAATTGACTTTACGAAATTAAGTGTATTTAACATTTTTGACATTTTTGTTGGCAGCACAATGCCTTTTATGAAGAAACCAAACTATATAAATAATATTCAGACTATTTCATACAAAACAAATCTACTTTAAGCAAATCGTGAACCAGATTTCTATCAAACAAAGTCTCGCACATGTATCGAGCTTAAAATAACCCCTTTTTGTAACTAAATTATCATTTAAACTGTCCGATACTTCTTTACCCTCTTTCTGAACATCTCAATATATATATATATATATATATATATATATATATATATATAATTAAAACTTTCTAATAAATATAAACTGCTAAATGTTAAAATGCCTAACTGTAAATATGATGATCGATATGAGTTTCTATGTTTTAGATTATTTAATATACGTATAGCTCAAGATATGGCAACTTGTGGCAGTTCCATAAAACTGGTTAGCGTACCTTAGGAGAGACTCAAAGTACGCGTGATAAACCATCTTTGATACATGTGGAGGCACAATTTCTTTCAAACATCGCAGTGTGAAGCATACAGCGTTTAACTTACGATTAAGTATATCGATATGGGACGGAAACCTAGAGAGTGGCAGACATGTAAATCTAAGAAAGAAGTGGTGTTGACTGATCCCAGCGCAGTACAGTTGAATACTAAATCACTCGGAAAGGAAGCTAACGAATTGTTAAACGTAATAAAATTTGTTTTGCTAACCCATTGTCTCTAACCCATCTTTCTAACTTATGCAATAAGTTCCATGACTTGTAGTTAAATTCCTCTTGACCACTAAAGGAAAAGGCAAAGCTGGTATCGTCTGCGTATATTGTTATATGATCAGTTATTAAACGGTCATTAATAAAAATATTAAATAGTAGAGGACCAAGTATTGATCCCTGGGTTACTCCTATGCGGACATCTTCTGAAAAGGAGTTTGCAAACCTTTTTACATTATTTGTCTTGTGGGACATACATACATACTGCTTGCGACCACTTAAAAAGGAAGAAAACCATGCGAGCGGAACTTCCCTTATTCCATACTGCTCCAGCTTGTGTTTAAGAAGACTGTCGTCGACAAGGTCAAATGACTTTGATAGGTCGCAAAAGAGCGCTGCACAGGATTGCTTGGAGTTGATACGATTATAAACGAAACTTAGAAAGTCGTACATTCCCGGGTTTCTTGATTTATTGCTACAAAACTTATGTTGGCTATTACTTAACAAGTTTACATCTTGAATAAATAATTTTAAACGTTTATGCACAACTATTTCAATAATTTTTAAAAATACACTGGATATTGAAATTGACCTGCAATTCAAAATATTATCTCTACTACCATTTTTGTGCACAGGAACCACTTTAGATAAATTTAAATATGATGGCACTACACCTGTAGAATGGGATTCGTTAATCAGTGTACTAAGAGGACTGGATATAATGCACACCACTTTCTTGACCGCCAATACAGGAATTTGATCAAAATAAGAACTATCATTGTTTTTAATTTCGTTAATTAGGTATATTATTTATTTCACTTGGTGTCGTAGGTGCCAAGAAAAATGACTTAAATTTATTATTAGTTTTCAGATCATACTCATTACGTTAGAAGATATTGTAAAGTGTTTGATAAATTTGCTAGAAATATCAACCGGGTTTCTAATTACGTCACCGTCATATATTAATGCTATATTGTTAGAAGTTCCCCATTTACCACAGAGCTTTTATACTTCAGATCATACGGTTTTCGGCACGTTGTTAGAACTTAAAATATTGCTTTTATGGATTATCTTTTAGACAAAAGATATAACTAATTTAGAATCGAACAGTAATCATTATAATGTAATCTTAAAGTATTGTTTGTGTTAAATTTCAAGAAAGTGTGTAACAGTCGCTTGATATTCTAATTCCTTTAGTAAGCTATCGTTTACTTTTCCTAATACGACATTTTTTGAATGGAAAGTGTTTGTTAAAAACACTGGACAACTTTTTATGAAAGAAACTGAATTTGGCATTAATATCAAGATGAGGTGAGTATGTCTGTAAGTAAGCAACTCATGTTCTAAGGCATTTTTAAACTTTTGGAAGTTTCTTTGTGTAAGGCATCTATTAAGACTATATAGATTATTAGAATTAAAATTCTTGTTAATAAGTACACCGCAAAGTATTGCTTTATGATCGGAGAACCCTCAGTTAATGACAGATGTTACTATTTGGTCACAACATACATTACTAAAGATGTTATCAAGCGTGCTTTGACACGTCAAAGTTATTCTGGTGGGTAAATATATTAATTTTTGCAGTTCAAACGAGTTAAATAATGATTCAACATCTTTTGTGAATAAGTCGCAATCATTTTCAAAGTGCACATTAAAATCGCCACGTAATCGCTTTTTTGGTTGAGACAGATGTGATAATACTTCCTCTAGTAATTGAAGAAACTTATTGAAATTTTCACGACCTTTTGCTAAGGAACAGTTACTTCTGTATATGCAAAGGCTAGTTATAGTGTGAAAATCCTTAAATTTCAACATCTACGGACAGATTTCAAATAAAAGGTCTTTGGAAAACTTTTGTATATTTGTTAACTCAAAATATGTGCTACCCCACCACGCAAATGTTTGGTTTTACTAAACTTACTTGCAATACAAAAATTATCAATACACAATAATATCTATATCAATAGATCTTTGTAAAAAGGTAACAAATTATTAAACTTAGTACAAACTTAAAAATTATTATCTAGCAAAGTACAGGTCGTAGGTTCAAATCCTACTCGAGGTAAACTTTTTATTTATGTATTTAATAAAATTAATAATAATTTTTAATTACACATTTACCCTTGAACTTATTCGTTCATAACCAAACTTATAATAATTTAGTACAAACTTATTTAATTTTCTGATTTAGGTTTTCCAAATGATTAGTTGTGCTAACATTGAATGTTACATTACTTAGCTTTAAACCTTCAACCCATTGATCTTCAGTTTTCTTCAAAGTAGTTTATTTTTAAGTTTGTTGTCATTTTCTTCATAACATAATTCTGATTTTGAATAAACAATATCCTGTAATATTTGTAACACAAGATTTCTTTGGTTTGGTGTAATTGACATTTTGTCACATGTACCTAATATTTGTTCTAAATACTTTGAGAGTATGGAACAGACACAAGGATAAGTGTGCTTGAGGTAATAAATGGGTAAATACAGACCGTTCAACAAAAACGTTATCAGTCATTATTGATAAAGTTGATTTCCAGCATTCAGCAATCATTTTTTTCTTGAAGTATTTGTATCATTTTCTTAATACTTTCCTGAGATACATTTGCCATCAAAAACGTAGCTACTACTTCTCCTTGTCCATTTCCATCAATAGTGAGTAAAATGTATAAAGACATTCGAAATATATTTAATTTAAACGTTGAATTACAGAGCAAAAATCCTGGGTAATCTTTATAACTTGGTTTAATTATTTCACTCTGATAATACATGCCAATTAATTAATTTTCTTCACAAGTAGATACTATTTCCACTACTCCCGTTTGGCTTAAAAATCGAACAATTTCACAGAGTTCATTTTTATTTACTGATTTATTTGTATTTGCTTTCATGTTTTGTATATCTTTCAAAATCACAATTTTACCAGTCTTATCTGAAATATAGTCTTTCACAAGTTTCTTATCACAGTTAAGTTGTAATAAATTATCTATTTCTTCCTGTTCTTCTCCATTTAGACGCCTTTACCACAAACTAAGATTGTGGTGTGCAATCGGGAAGGTGGAAAGGAGAGTAGAGTATTCACTCTGCAAGATGAAATTGTGGAGCAAGTGGATGAGCTGGTATCTGTGGGTAGTATGTTTACTGCAGATGGTACAATGGAGGGCGAGATTTGTCGAAGGGTCAATGCTGGAAGGAAAATGATTGGAAGTATGTGGACGATAATGAGAAACGAAAGCATGAGTCTAGCTGCGAAACGAACAATCTGTAATGGCGTATTTGTCCCTTCAGTACTGTATGGAAGTGAGACATGGGTATGTCAAAAAAAAGGCACGAAAGAAAAATAAATGCCGTGGGCATGAGATTCCTGTGAAGTGCATGTGGTAAAACGAGAAGGGGCAAGATAAAGAAAACAAAATTTGAAGATGCACAGACGATTTTCAAAACTGAAACTGTACACTGACAGAAACTTGACAGACACTTCATTACGCGTTTGTTTTCATGGCATGATAAATGTTTCACATGATTTTAATCAACGACTGTGATAAGTTGGTACAATTTAGTGTACAGCGTATCGCATTATTTCGGCGTTATCTTATTATTTTGTGGAAGAACAATCTTTATCTTTCATTTTGTATAAAATTTGCTATTTTGTCTGTATCACTCTAATGTTAGCACTTCCTGTATTTACGTTTTGTCTAAAATTCCAAAAATTATTTTTTTCTCAGAAACTACAGAAGATATTGGTAGGTCTTAATAAAAGTAATCACAAATATGCATAGAATCCAAAAATGAAATAAAAATAAGGCTGATGGGCGTTAATTCAAATCTTTGTGCCAACAAATGTGCGCCCTTGGAAGATATTTACAAAAATATTTTCATAATTTAAAATCTTCTCGAGATATTGCACTGTATTCTTCGCTGAACATGATATATATATATATATATATATATATATATATATATATATATATATGCATATTTTTAAACAGATTGGGGTGGCCTTATTTCGAAACAGCCAACAATTCTACTGCCGCGAGACACTAGTGTATTGTAAGTTAAATATCCCTATGGCGACGAAGTTTTAATAACGGTGACGTCACAATCGCCAGTATGCGATTACCAAAACTTTTATAAAACATACAATGCTATCATGTGGTAGTAACAGTAACATTAATTAATTAATAAAGCTTCCATATCCATAAACTCTATTTATTAATAATAATAACACTGATGATGCACCGTAAATCAGTGTTTTTTATATCTCCCAATAAGTTAGTTACTTCATCTATGTACAAATTTAGAAAACCGTTTTGAATAGTGTAAGTATGTTTTATAGTATATTAAACGAGGTATTCAATCATTAGTTTATTCATTTCTGTCTATGTTACAAATTGTGAAATTGTTCTTTTTACGCCTACACCATGAGGGACACCAGTTGCGTAACTTTGACCACTGGCATTAATTTGTTTTAGGTACATATAGAGATGCCACCCGTACATAGAAAAAAGTCAAAAACTACAGTGAAGAGCAACTATGGGTAGCTATCACTGAAATAAAAAAGAAAACGATTTCCATAACAAAAGCAGCCGAAAAGTACAAAATTGCGAAGGGTACACTTATTAATAAAATCGATAATAAACACGTACTGAAAGTAGGACGACCTTTTCCAAAGAAGATGAGGAATTGTTAATAAAACATGTACTTGTAGTAAATGAATTGGGGTTTCTCTTTGATCAGCGCGATCTCACAAATTTGGTAAAGTAATATCTAGACAAATGCGGTAAAAAAGTTCATCAATACAAAAACAATTTGCCTCACAGAGACTGGACAAGGAAATTTCTAAAGCGACATAAGAATACACTAGTCCAACGAACCTACCAAAATCTGAAGAGATCTAAAGCATCTTTCACAACGGATAAAATGAAAAACTGTTTTGAAAATTTAGTACATTTTTACCCTCGAAACGGATTTTTAACTATGATGAACCGAACCTATGTGACGATCCGGGGGTAAAAAAGTGTATTTTTAAAAGAGGTATTAAATATACAGAAAGAATTAAAGACTCCAGCAAATCGAGCATTTCTTTAATGTTTTGTGGTTCCGCAAGTGGTTTTATAGTGGCGCCTTATGTCGTATATAAATCCGAACTATTATGGCACACCTGGTGGGAACGGCGGACTAAAAGATACAAGACACAACAGAAGTCGAAGTGGATGGTTCGATGCAGTTATATTTGCTGACTGGTTCCAAAAATGCTTTGTCTCAGCTACAAGGAGATTAGATGGCAGATAATATTAATAGGTGATAATCTATCTAGCCATTTTTCTGAAAATGTTTTGAACACAGCAAAAAATAATAACGTAACTTTTGTTTGCATTCCAAAAAATTCTACGCACCTATGTCAACCGCTTGATGTAGCATTTTATGGTCCACTAAAAAAATATTGGAGGTCAATTTTAGACAACTGGAAGGACGGTCTAAAGAAGAAATCTCAGACACTAGCAAAAGAAAGCTTTCCTGTACTACTAAAAAAAATGTATGAAAAGGTAACATCGCCCGTTGATGGAAAATGTGAGAATCTGGTTAGTAGCTTTAAGAAAACGGTTATACACCCATTTAACCCTGACAAAGTATTAAGAAGAATTCCTGATAATCACATTACAGGCACCAACGAGGATAAAACAGCTTCTCAACATGTTTCTAATGCTGTAATAGATCTATTAATGATTTTAAGACGTGGCTCAGCTAATAAACCAAAGCAACGCAGAAGCAAAGTTGATGTTCCGCTAGGACAGAGCATCTCTACAGATGACTTAGCTGCATGCAGCACCAAAACGATAGCAAGAACAGAAAATTCTGACAGATGCAATTATTGCAACGCCAGAATCAAAGAGTGATTCAGAAATAAGTTCTGAAGAAGATATCCCATACATGGATTCATCGGAGCCAGAATTTTTTATATAGATGATAATAATTTTACTAAAACACAAAAGACTGTTCCTAGAAAAGTAGACGAAAGGACTGATACTAGTAAAACTAATTGAAAATAAGAGACCAATTCTGAAATGATAGAAAACGCCAAGGCTGATACTAAAACAAATCAAGAAAGTTTGAAGTTTCCTAAACACACATCTCTTAAAGTTGACACCTATGTAATAGTTGCATTCTCACTCATCGGAAAAGAACAACACTATAAATATTTTATGGGTAAAATTATGCAAATCAAAAGAAACGAAGTGATTGTTCCTTGTTTGAGGAATGAAAATGGTAAATTTGTGTGGCCTCTTGCCGAAGATCAGTGTACTGTAGAATATCTCAAATGGAAAAACTACTTCCAATCCCTATTAAGACCAAACGAGGACTAATATTTCCTAAAGATGAAATCAAAACATATGTGATAAGCTGAAGTGTATTATTTCCAGATTAAGCACAATTACAATCTCCATTTTTTGTCGTATTAGTTGTCAAACAGTTTACATTTATTCTATATCCTTGTTTAGTTATAACCGTTCTTTAAAAAGGTTTGAATTTGTTTTATTGACAACAGGTTTTTTCTTCTGTTTCTAATTTTGTGTTTAACTAATTAATTAATTATAGACACCAACTTATAACATAGACATGTAGTAAAAAAATAAAGTTATTTGTAATTTCGTATTTAATAATTATATTTAATACCTTCTAGCTACCTACTCTTGCTGTCAAAAAACACTTTATAAACTTTAAGGTGGTCTACGTTAGTTTGTTTAAATCCTTACTCTGACTGCCGCTCTTTTAAAATAGATTCATAGGGAAAGTAATTTTGTGGTCAAAGTTGCACATCTTGACCGTCGTTCTTTTATATTTTTTTTTGTTTTGCAAAATGTATTTATATATTTAAATTCTAAAAATGTGGCATTATTTTTTGAGGACTTGCCCCAATGGCTTAAATTAAAGCTTACATTTTTAAAAGTTATTGACAGTCAAATGTAAAAAGTGGTCAAAGTTAAACTGATTTATGGTATATGTCGTTTTTACTTACATATTTAAAGGTATTACAATATTTTCAAAGCCATCGACGGGTGCTTCGCGTGCGTTCTAATCCAAATATGTATAGTTTACATAAAAACTAGTGGTGGCTCAAGCATTTATTATCAACCATGAGATGTGTGATGAGTCAACAATTTCTTACCAACGATATGATCTACGATAAGGTAGAGCATTTGTGTGTACAATTTGATTGATAATTAAAAAAGTTATACGCGTAGCGACGATTTTATAACTGATATCAAAACGAGATTTTCTTAAATATTCTTGGAAACTAGTGGTGGCTTAAATTTTTTTTATCAACGATGTGAAGTGTGATTAGGTAAAGTATTTGTGTGAATGATAATTAATAAAGTTATACGTATTTTACTACTTGATGAAGATTTTATAAGTGTTATCAAACCGAGCTTTTTTTTTTAATTTTCGTGGTGGCTCGAGAATTTCTTATCAACTATGTGATATGCGCTAAGGTAGAGCATCTGTGTGTACAATTTCATTAAATTCGCTTGATAATTAAAAAATTATACGTATTTTAATAGTTGGTGACGATTTTATAAGTGATATTAAAACGAGGTTTGTTAATTTTTCGTGAAAACTAGTGGTGGTTCAAAAATTTTTTAGCAACGATGTGATGTATGCTAAGGTACAGCATCTGTGTGTAATATTTCGTTAGATTTGATTGATACTTGAAAGAGCTATACGCATTTTAATAGTTGGCGACGATTTTATGTGTTATGAATAGGAGAGGGCCCCTCTCCATAGTTTGTGACGTCATACCCCCACCTGTGACGTCATAGGCCACGCTCAATTTCACCACGTGGCCATGGCCCTTCCCACATGTGACCACACCAACTTCCAGCTGATTGGTCCTGGGTGAAAATACAGCTTCAGGCGAGAGCTGTAATTGGAGGGCGTAAGTGTAGGTCACGCCGCATGATTTCTGATTGTCCTCAGACCCCGCCTAGCCTCCAGGCTCTGTACTCTGGTTAAGGGCCTAAGGCTCTGTATTCTGATTAGGCACCCCCACGTGGCCACGCCCGCTTTCAGCTGATTGGTCGTGCGCACGCATACTGCCTCAGGACTCATGTTCTCATTTGAGGACCTAAGGAGAGGCCAAACCCCTTGGTTTTCAGTAAACTACTAAGTCTTAGAAAACCGGAGGCTACTAATCTGTCAAGGACCACGAGCTTTAACAAACATAATGTCGGCATTTTTTTACTAAGCTAAAGAAAGTTATTATGGGTTTACTGCGGCGGATATATATATATATATATATATATATATATATATATATATATATATATATATATATATATATATATATATATATATATATATATAATATGGATGAAACCGGTAACAGCACTGTGCAAAATACGACTAAGATCATTGCGCCCAAGGGACAAAAACAGGTAGGAGCTGCGACATCTGGAGAAAGGGGATCCAACGTAACTATGATAGCCTGCATCAATGCTCTAGGAAATAGCGTACCGCCTATGTTTATATTCCCCAGGGTTAATTTTAAGCAATTCATGCTCAGTGGTGCGCCAGCAGACTCAATTGGATCTGCACATATATCTGAGTGGTCAAATTCTGACAAGTTTGTTATATGGTTGCGACATTTCACTAAAAAAGAACAGCCAGGTCCCGACCGTAAAAAATTATTAATACTGGATAATCATGAAAGTTATTGCAGCTTTGAAGATGTAACAATGGTAAAAAAAATGGAATAATATTATTGACGTTGCCACCTCATACAACTCACAAGCTCCAGCCCCTCGACCGCGTAGTTTTTGGTCCATATAAACAATATTACAATAATGCTTGTGACGAAAGGCTTTTGAACCACCCAGGAATACCAATAACAATATATAATGTCGCAAACTTATCCGGAAAGGCATATCCATTGGCGTTCGCCCCAAAAAATATTCTGTCTGGGTTTAGAGTCTCAGGAATTTGGCCTGTCAATCAAAACATTTTTGGTGATGAAGAATTCCTTTGTTCATTAGTCACAGATCGAGAAAATCCTACGGGTTCTACAGTTGATCCAATGCCGCCTACAAGTCAAATTCCTATTGATTCTACAGATAATCCAGTGCCGTCTACAAGTAAAGTTCCTACTGGTTCTACAGATAATCCAATGCCATCTACAAGTCTAGTACCTACTGGTTCTAGAGATAATCAAATGCCATCTACAAGTAAAAAAAGTTCTGTTCCTTCTGGTCACAATAATAAAGCACTTACAATTGAATCGAATATATCAGAATTCACAACTCCGGAACAATTACGGCCCTATCCAAAAGCAAAGAGTCGTACTAAGAACGTCACTAATCGTAAAAAAAACAAGTAGGGTTCTGACTGACACCCCGGAGAAAGACGAAATAGAACGACTTTTTAATGAAAAACAAAGAAAAGAAGAGATAGCAAGACGCAAGCAAGCAGTTCGGAACATTACAGCCAAAAAAAGGAAAGCAAAAAAGTGGAATCATCTGAAGAAGAGGATATCTATGAGACCGATTCAGGCAGTTCAGAAATATCGGATGAGATTTTTGAGTCTGAGGAGCAAGCATTTGATGGCAGTTCTTTAAAATAGGGCGATTATGTGCTAACGAAAATTGTGGGAAAAAAATCAACGTATTTCTACGTGGCCGAGATAATAAATAATGGCATTGACGAATTTCAAGTAAAATACTTAAAAAGAATCCTTTCTACAAACAAATTTGTAAAAGACAGTGAAGAAATATTTGCTATTCGCACAGAAAGCATCGTTTTATCTCTGCCACAGCCTACAGTCGCAGGCTTATCAGAAAGGCAAAGAAATATGTTTACGTTTGGCATTGATTTTTCATCGTACAAAGTAGAGTAGATTTTAGTATTTAAAATTCCATGTATTTTCATGTTATTTTGTATAATAAATGCTGAATTATATTTTAGGCATTTTCCTTTTTGTCCTTGGCCCAAGGTAAATTGCACCTTTTCTGTCCATGGCTCAAGGTACAATAGCATGTTGTACCTTGGGCCACTTTTCATTTTTTTTTATAAATTTGTTAGAATGAATTTACCTTAATTACTGCTATTATCTAAAAGTGTATATTGGGATAAAAAAAGATTTATTTTTGTCACTTTACTGCATTTTGTAAGCAATCAAAAATACATGGCATCAAGATACAGGACCCTCCCCTAAGCATTCAATAAGATTTATATATTCACGGTTTGAAAAACCCAAAAAGTCGGGGAATTTTTTCGTTGCTTCAATACAGGATGTTTCACCACTAACGTGACGGTCTCATAGGTGTAAACGGCACAATTTAAATATAAAAAATTTGTCTTTAGGTATAGTTATGACCACATTTTAAAGATATTTTGTCCCGAAAAATGGTGGTATCACAGTTATTTTTTAAATTCTCCCTAAAGAGATGATTGCACTGATATCACACTTGTGGTCTAAGATAAATAATTACAGAATTACAGGGCGTTACGTTAAACCCCATGTGTGGTATATCAATGAAATCAGGTATTAAGGGAGTATTTAAAGATGTAATAAAATACAGGGTGTTCTATAAGAAAAGTCATAACGCAATATTTTTTAGATTATATGGAAACAAGCGATGATGAAAGCGTCACATCAGGCAGCATTTATTTACCTTCCAATGATGAAGATTCTAATGACTCATTTGTTTCTCCCAACACATACAACAGATATAAAGATGTAGGGGAGAGGTGGGACGCTTGGGCAGTCGGGAGCCTTGGACACTTACTTTTAAATCTTCCCGCGCTAAGTTGACAATAACACCATTGCGCTTGATTATAGTCTTTACGTTGGTAGTACTGATGATTGACATTAGCAGTGTAATATATGAATACGTTATTGTGTTGGTTTAAGTTTTATATTTCTATACCGAAAAGTAAGTATTTTTCGTAGACGTTTTTGTCTCATTTCATTGTGATTAGTTTACACTGTTGTTAAATAATGTTTTCAATGTGGAAGGGGAATGTCTTACGTATAATTTGACCAAATTGTTGCATGTGTACCTATAACCTAAAATTTATTATTCGTTATTATTTCCACAAAGTGACGCGAGGGAGGTTTGGGCATTATTTAGATTGGGAGGTTCGGGCATGCCCAAACCTCCCTACAGATCAAATATCAGGTTTAATATGTGTATTGTTGTTTTATTGCAGGACACAATGCCTTTTAAATACAAGAAAAAGACAGAACGGAGAAGTATTCCTGTAAATATTATATATAAAGCTAAAGAAGAAATTTTGAAAGGAGCAAAAATAAAAACTACCGCTGATAAATATGCCATTCCGCGTTCGTCTTTACAACGTTACATGAAAGTCACGAGTATAAAGGCTCCCGAAGTTAAATATGTTTCCAAACAAATATTTTCTACAGATGAGGAGAAGAGCCTTGCACAGTATTTAGAAAGGAGCGCCAAACTCAACTATGGTTTAAACAAACTGCAAACCAGAAAGTTGGTGTATGATTTCGCCACAGCAAACGGAAAAAATGTGCCTGAGAATTGGAACAACAACAGCATAGCATCTAAGGATTGGTTGAAAGGATTTTTAATGCGGAACTACCAATTATCATTAAAAACTCCAGAAGCAACTAGTCTCTCACGTGCCACTGCTTTTAACTGGACTAAGGTCAATGAATTTTTCAATAATGTTAAAGATGTCTATAACAAGCATCAGTTTGGGCCAGAATCAGTTTACAATGTGGACGAAACAGGTCTGACAAATGTTCAACGCACACAAAAAGTAATCGCTACAAGAGGTGCTAAACAGGTTGGTCAAGCCACTTCTGCCGAGAGAGGAGTGTTGGTAACATTGTGTTTTGCTGTCAATGCAATTGGGAATGATTCCCCCATATTTTATATTTCCGCGTGTAAATTTTAAGCCTTTTATGTTACACAATGCTCCGGTGGGCTCTGGCGGTGCTGCTTATCCATCAGGGTGGATGACTGCTAGTAACTTTTTGCTGTATCTGGAACATTTTGTTAAATTTGCTAAGCCATCCGCCGATAAACCTATTCTATTATTGATAGACAATCACGAGAGCCACATTTCTGTAGAAGCTTTGGATTTTTGCAAGGAAAAGGGCATTGTTTTATTGACATTCCCACCCCATTGCAGCCACAAACTGCAACCCTCGGATGTATCTGTTTATGGACCACTAACACATTATTATAATGTAGCTGTAACAGACTGGTTAATATCACATCCTGGTAGTACATTCACAATCTACGAAATACCTCAACTGGCTGCAATTGCAGTGCCACAAGCTTTTAAACCACTAAATATTCAGAAGGGATTTGAGAAGACCGGTATTTGGCCCTTAATACTGAAATATTCTCAGACGATGATTTTCTCAGTTCAGCCGTGACCGACAGACCTGTTCAAGCTATCGAAGAGCCAATAGACAACAGACAAATTCTGATATAGGAACATTAGCTGTAACTGTGACTGTGCCATCAAATGAAGATTTGCCTGTCGCTGGAACTTTGTCAAGTGCTACCATTATAACTCCTGAGATGGTGAGACCATTTCCCAAGGATGGACCGAGAAAAAATAACACTAAAAGAATGCAACCTGGTAGAACTAGAATTCTAACCAATACACCGGAAAAGCGAATAGCCGAACAACAAGCAGATGAAAGGAAAATGAAACTTAATAGAAAGAAGGTTAGCAAATTACCAAAAGAAATGATATCATCTAAAGAAAGAGTTATAAAAAGAAAAAATGACACTTCTTCAAGTGACAGTGAAATAGAAATTCCTAGTTCAGGCTCTGTGTCGTCGACCGAAGAAAAATTTAGTGATAGCGATGATGATGATGACATTATAAGCCTAGGTAGAAACTTCAACGCCGATGATTTTGTAGTAATCAAATTTGTTACAAGTAAGAAAACTGTCATTCACTATGTTGGAAAAATTGAAAATATGGATCCATCCTCTGCAACTGTGAAATTCATGCGACTTTCTAAGATAAAGAACACTTTTATATTTCCTGAGAATGAAGACATAGCAACAGTACCCAAAGAAGATTTATTAACGAAGTTACCTGCCCCTACTATATCAGCTCAATCGAGAAGAGGGAGCACTAAATTCGTTTTTAATAGGCCCCTCCATGTTTTACCCCATTTACATTAGGTGCTTAAGTTAAATAAACATTACTAACAGAAATAATTAGTACCGTGTCCAAAGCTTCCTACTCCATACCCAAGCCTCCCTCGAGTAGGGAGCATTGGGCATTCTTTTCGGATAATTTTCACTTCTGAAATGTTTGAATAATTAAAAAAATGTCATTTGTTAAGTGTGTATTTGTAGTTAAAGATATTGCCTTGCAAATAAAGTATTTTTAATAAGCTTATTTTTCAAAATGTGAGTTTTATTGACAATTTTCCAAAAAAGTGCCCAAGGGTCCTTCTCCCCTACATGGAATTAAACGTAAAGTGTTTTTTTTGTGACAATCCAAATGATAAAAAGGCAGAAATACTGAACAAAAAAACATTTGAAAATTCCAAAAACGTTAGAGAGCTTGACAAAGATATCCTTAAGGTTACTGAAGGGGGTGCAGAAATACAAAACGAAGATGTTCCTGCAAATCTCAGACATGATCAAAATGAAGAAATGCATAAAATGCATAAAAAAAAACAAACATTGCATGTTACTGCTGATGAAATAATCAAAAGTGAAACAACAACTACACCAAATTCCAAAGTGGCTAGAAAGGGAACACGGAATCCGGATAATTGGAAAAGAAACAAAGCTGCAAAGTTGAGACAACAAGGTGAACAACACATCTCAAAAAACTGGCAAAGTTATGGAAAAAAAAGTAATAAAAAACGGAATCTTATGTAAAGAAAAATGTCGCTTGAAGTGTAGTGAGAAATTTAGCGTTGAAAGCAGAGAAAAAATTTTGGGAAAATTTTATAACCTAGACATTGATTCCAAAAATGTATTGATTTTTAAAAGTATCAAAATACATGAAGTTAATCGTCATCGATCTCGTAAAAATTTAAAAACCAAAAGTTACACTTTTAAGTATGCAGTAACATATAACAAAGAAACCGTACTGGTGTGCAAAGATGCCTTCTGCTCTTTGTACAGAATCGGAAGAAAAAAATATTTAAAGCTCAAAATGAACTAAAATCTGGTCAGGTAGCTCCCTCGCCACATAAGCAGGGTCGTCATAAAAATTCTAAAAAGATTCCAGTGGATGTCATTACCTGTATTGAAAATCACATCAAACAGATCCCTTCGGAAGAATCACATTATTCGAGGTACAAAAATCAGCATAAAAAATACCTTTCGCCTTTACTTAGTATTAACCGACTTCACCAGCTTTATATACAGCACTGCGAAGAACGAAAACTCGAAAATAAATAAGGTAAAAGTACCGAAGTTCGTCCTAGTACGGAAGTTCGTCTCATTTTTAGAAAACTTGAGAAAATAAGGAAACTAAAACACTTACAACGAATCGGTTTGCGTTAAAGAATAATTCTATGATCGCACTATAAATTCTACCAGTTAGAATCATCTTCTGTAGGGATCGGATTTGTACGATACAATTTTACTTGAAAGTAATCTTCATCAACTGCGATGAACATATTATGTATAACGTAAGGTGATTAGAAATCGTCTTGGGGATTAAGAACAAGTACATCCCAATTACATTCAACTTACGCCAGTCCAAATTTGAAAACTGAAGTAAGTGGAGTAAACCCTTAATCTCAGTACTTTCAGAAAACATTAGTCATTTTCCTGTTTTACCAATTCTAGAAAAACTATGGCGGCTCAGTTGCCTGATAAGAAAATAAAATATCCGAAAGAAACCCTAGAACAAATAAAACAAAAAATCGCCATTCTAAACCAATGGGAGCACCCACAGTTCTATCTGCAGAGGAAGAAGATCGTATAGTACAATGGATATTGCAGTTAGGTACAATGGGTTTTCCTGTATCGAAATGCCAATTGATACACAGTATCTTCAAATTTATATCAACCACCAAAAGAGAAACTGTGTTTAAGAATGGGGTACCTGGAAGGCACTGGTATGAGACATTTCTTAGACGACATCCACAGGTTGCAGAACGAGTCTCTCAGAACCTCACTACAGGTGTCTTTTAACTATCTATATTGAAGATTTGTATTATTATTATTAAGCATCTTAAACATTGCAGGTAGAGCAAAAATCACCAGAGGCAGTATACAAAGCTGATTTAGTCGGATGGAAAATATTTTCAAGATCATCCAGAATTACAAAATATTTTGGAAGAATCCCACAAGAATTTTTAATTGTGATGAGAGCGCGTTCTATCTCGCTCCCAAGGAAAAATCCGTTTTGGTTCGTAAAGGTTCATCAGCGGTGTACAGCAAATGTCTAAATGATGAAAAAGAATGCCTTACAGTTCTTATCGGAGCATCTGCAGCAGGGATTTTGATGCCTCCTTTAACACTGTTCCCTTATCAAAGAATCCTACAGGCTATTATTAACAAAATGCCAAAGGATTGGGGATTAGGTAGAACAGATTCTGGTTGGATGACGTGTGAATCCTTCTACGAATACATTACAAATGTATTTTATCCCTTCTTAGAAAATAATGAGATATCTCGGCCCATTGTACTTTTTATGGAACGGGCACTCATCTCATCTGTCCATGCACCTGACAAATTTTTGCCGCGAAGAGGGTATAATCCTTATCGCGGTCTTGCCAAACGCCACGCATATATTGCAGCCCATGGACGTAGCTTTGTTTCATCCACTTAAATCCGAATGGAAGAAAACAGTTTCCACCTGGAGGATTGAGAACAATGGCATTAAGTTGAAGCGGGAGGATTTCTCTGAGTTACTGAATTTGTGCCTAGCGAAAGTTGTAAATTATGACTTTTTCGGAACGGCTTTCGAAAATGCGGGCTTTTCCTTTGATGCAAACGCAGTATCGTATGACAAACTGTTGAAACAGCCCGAGGAGCAGACAGATGAGGTTTCTATAGAGGATAACGATGGAATTGTGAAAACGAAAACTGTGAATGCAGCATCTATTCTCGAGAAGCATATCGATGCGGAACTTCTGCAATCTTTCAGAAGTTGCACTGACGAAAAGTGGACAGGAGAACCAATTCACAGCAGCCTTTATGAATTATGGAGAAATGTGAATAACCAAGTACCTGACGAATCCACAGCTCACATTACCACTTTAGATGCTAACCTATCTATCAGCGAACTACTGAACGAGTCAGGAAGCGATATGATACATTTCAATGTAGGTCCTGACGGAATACTATTCGCCTCAGATTTGCTAGAAGAAACTCCATCAACGTCTGAGAATCGACCCAAGAACAGAAACCCTTTACACCTAGGAGCAGAACATTTCGAACAAGGTGAGTTATTAAAAATGTATCACTTTGTTTGCAGTATAATCAATAAATGGTCAAAATGCAACCCCTCACTTGGAACTCATGTAATGTTTCAGAAAGTCTATTACATCTGGAGCCAATGTCAACATCCACTCCCAAGTCTACCCCACATGGAACTAATACCCACAATTCACCCGAAGCTTGTTTTGGTACAAATATCGAAGTGCTTGATACGACTCCAAAGAAAAGTCATTGTCTCCTTCAAAAAGCATTCTTCTGGCCTGAGGCACAGAATGAAAATAAACAGGGTAAAATCAGAAAGAAAGAATTGAAAGAAAAAAACACGAAAAAATGTACTAAGAAACCAAAATTGGACAGTAATGTAGATCTCGACAAAACGAAGATATCAGAGGGGGACTATGTTGTTGTATTATATGAAGATGATGAATATCCAGGTAGATAACCAAGATATATTCATTTAATGCATCTTACATAATTTCTTCATTTTAGGACAAGTTCTTGAGATTGATCATGAAGAATACAAAATTAAAACGATGACCAGAGCCTCTTCAAAACTACCGAATAGATGGCGATGGCCTCATAAAGAGGGCGTCTTATCTTACGAGGAAGACGAAATTATAAGGAAAATAGATCCACCTGTTTTGTTAAACAATAGAGGATTATTCTTGGTTAACATGTGATGTTATTTGATTTTTTATTGGTGATTTTAATATGTGATTATGTATGTATCTGACCAATTCAGTTTTCATTCGTTTTTACTGTTGTCGGTTTACCGAATACATGTCTTTATTTACTGTTTACTTACACACCATTTACATTTTTATTAAAACGGAATAGTTGGGTTCTGAAATATAGTTTGTTGCTGAATCACTCAACTACTTACCTACATATTAAAAGAGGCTCAATTCCATTATTTTTAGTGAATTAGTGGAAACATGTTGAACTCTGGATAGGTCAGTTGATATCTATGAGACTACACCAAGAAAATTGATTTCAGTAATGCGTTATCACGAAAAAATCAAGTCAAATGTCCATAGTAACAAGTACGACGAACTCAGGAACCAAATGCGACGAAGTTAAAAACACGCCCAATTTATATGACGAACTTACGGACAAAATCAAGCAAGTATATTTCATTTAATATCTTGGTTATCTTGTAAAAGAAAAAAGTGTAACTTACAACATTTAAAAGAAGAAACCTTGCCCTATGAACTGAACCAACTCTCATGTTTTCATAGTTGACAGCTTATGAATGAGGATGACTAATGTGCGTTTTCCGCCTTAATACGACGATCTTCGGTACGTTTACCTTACATGGTTAAGGGTTCCTTTTACAGGCACATTTTTGAAACCAAATTTAACTTGTCTTTTGGTACACCAAAAAGCGATACCTGCAGTATATGTGATGCTGGGGGAAATTCTTTAGAACACGCCAAACAGTTTCAGTTTGCTTTCGCCTTGCAGAAAGTTGATCGAGAAGTGGCACTCATTGACAAAGAAAAATGTTACATAACAATGGATCTCCAACAAACAAATGCCACTGCCAAAATTATCAACTTCAAAAATCTTTTTACTTGAGGCAAATGTGGTTGTATAACTTTGGCGTTCACTGTATAACCAGTTCAGGCCACAAATCATATTTTTCACATGGACGGAAGATATCGCCAACAGAGGCAGCAATGAAATAGCAAGTTGTTTGCTACGCTTTTGTAAGTTACTTAAAGAAGAAAAGCCAGAGATTGAACATATAATAATTTGGTCCGATCAATGTGGAGGGCAAACAAAACTTTACTATTGGCTTAGAAATTTGGAAATTTGAGGAGTTAATAGTTTAATTGGTTATTTTGTTTTAGGTTGTAATTTTTTAATTTTTAAAATAGTGTGCTTGGAACGCATTAGTTAATGAATTTAAAATTATTGTTAATTTTTAATTTGCTTTAAATTGAAAGCTTAATGATCAATGATGATTTATGTAAAAATTGGCCCTATCAAAATATACAATGGATTGGCGAGAAATGGTTTTTAAAATTTACGAATGAAATGAGTTAGTGTTGGAATTTTTGAACAAAAAGAAATTTTAGTCTGTTTGACCCAAAAGTTTTTCCACCTGAAAAAAAATGGGGTTTTTGGAAAAAACTAAATTATATAAGATATGAAAAATAGATCAATTTTTGGCTTTTAAGAAATGAAGGAATGTTTTGAACATCAATAAATATGGTTTTCTGAACAAACCAATATATCCAAAAAAGAAAACAAAATTGAATTTAACGTTACAGGCAATATGATTCAGGAGAATTTACCTGGGATCTAAATGGACATATATGTCATTATCTAAAAAATTCCTAATAACAACTTAATTCAGCCAATCGGAAAAATGAATTAGGGTAAATGGATTTGAAAAAATAAATTTAAAAACTATTTTAAACAAGAAAATTTGGAAACAAAAAAATGTTTGGGTAAAATTTGCCAATTCCGACCCGGTATTGTAAATCGATTGTACCAGGAAAATCCAAGAGAAACCGTTTAAAAACATTTGGAAAATCTTTTGATGATGATTTTGAAAATGAGAGCTTTTTAAAATTTACCTTTTAAAACTTTAAAATTTAAATCTAATTTTAAACCTAAAAAAATTAACCAAAAAGTGAGGAAACCAGATACCAAAAAATTAAATTACCGGAAGAAGCTAGATTAAAAACCTTGAAAGCACCAAAATATTTATACACCAGACCAATACCGGGATATAATAAAATCTGCCAGTACTAAACACAGTATGTGTTATAATATGGAACATTTCTTTTTTGATTTTGAAACACTTCCAGGCAAACTGCATTTGTATAAGAAAGTGATCAACACTCTTAATCAAAAAATAAACTTTCGTGATACAGTTAAATGGATCAAAGTAAATGATTTTGGCACTTACTCTTACAAAACTAATCTAGACCCATTTACTCCATTTATGGATTTCGATTTGCAAAAAAAAAGGGAACCTCTAGTACAAGCTAACCAAGTTAATTTACACAAGTTACCCAAATACGGTGGCCTCACTAGTGAAAAAATATCAAATCTGCAAAATCAATTCAAGTTCATTCCAACCGATTACAGATGGTACTATGATATTGTTTTGGAAGAAACTATGAAAAACCCTAAGAAAAAACGGAATTCCTATTAGATTTTAAGTTTTTTGTTAACTTGTATTTTGTTCCATTTTATAAGAAATAAAAATTTATTTGAATATTATACCAAAGTGTTTAACAAATAAATTTCAATTTAAAAGCGACATAGCTCCTTTATTCACTAAAATAAACATCAGAATGTCTATTAGATCTTAGTTGATAAAAGTCTTTGAATAAAAAACCACAGGAAGGAGCATTAGACAATAATTCTGCGTAAAGAAGTGCGAACGGAAACGGCCATGACAGCGCTCCAGTTGTGACTCATTACTTTGGCATTTGTGCGTCAACGTAGTAGGGGAACAGTGTGTAATATGGACCTTTCTAATTACAGATTTCCTGAATGTCAAAGTGACATCTGTAGCGTACTAAAGGAAACATATCTCATTTTGATTATGCAGGAAACTGTTAGGTTTAGAAATCGACCGAATAGACAAGCAGAGATTTCATTTCCTGTTTGCGCCACCTTTTCTTATAATTTTTGTGCTTATTTGTGACTGTTGTGTTAATAAGTAAGTACTTTAATTTTTTGGCTGTTTAAAGGATTACCTTAATTACACTTTTTTGTTGATTTATCATTATAATAAATCGTTGTAACTGTTGATTTTATTAGTACACAATAATATTTAGTTCCGTGATGACGACATGTGTAATATGAACCACAAGCAAACGTGTAATATGGACCATGGTCTATATTACACATATTATTAATTTTAAGATTACTGCAAATATACTTTTGTTCTTATCAGAATGCCATCTCGAGCAGAACGAAAAGCCACGGTGTAAATGGGACGCAAAAAACATGAAAACTGCAATGGAAGCGGTGAAAACCCAACAAATGGGTGTAAATGAAGCGGCCAGGTCGTACAACATTCCAAAAACGACTCTTAAGAGGAAATTAAAATGTTACCAGGAAATTCCGTCCATCGAAAAACTTAAGCCGCCACTAGGAAGACGTGCAGATTTACCACAGGAATTGGAGGACGACCTAGTACAACACTGTCTTCTTTTGGAGCGTATGTTTTACGGACTCACTCGAGAAGGGCTTAAAAAATTGGCGTACGAAATTGCAGAAAAAAATTAAATAAATACAAGATTTAACTCAGAAAAACGATTTGCCGGTACGGAGTGGTACAGGGGATTTATGAATCGTCATCCTAAGTTAAGTTTAAGGTTACCGGAAGCTACTTCTCTGGCTAGAGCAGCAGGGTTTAATAGAGTTGTAGTAAATTCCTTCTTCAACTCTTACGAAAAGATTGTGGCAGACAATGTTCTCACACCAGATCGAGTATTCAATATGGATGAAACATCTCACACTGTTGTACAAAAACCTAAAAAGGTGATCGCTCAAAAGGGAAAGCATCAAGTGGGTGCTATCACTTCCTGTGAAAGAGGTCAGAACGTAACAGGAACTTACTGTATTCTATATTCCACCGTTTTTAATTTACGCTAGAAAACGCATGAAAGATAGTTTGACTTATGGGGCATCACCAGGAACCGCTTTTCATTGTCAGGATAAAGGTTGGATGGATAGTGAAGGCTTCTATCAATTTCTTCAACATTTTATCCAACATGTGAAGCCATCCAAAGACCAGAAAGTTTTGATTGTGCTCGATGGCCATAGTAGCCATACCCAGACCCTGAAAGGTATTGAATTAGCAAGAAAGAATGGAATAATAATGCTTTCATTCCCTTCTCATTGCACGCACAGAATGCAACCATTGGACGTTGCATTTTTTAAACCCCTTAATACACATTTTTCTTCGGCAATAACTTCAAAATTGCACGAATTTCCCGGAAAACCACTGAAAATCGACGACATTAGTTCCTTATTGGGTAAAGCAAGTCCTAGAGCGGCTACAATGGAAGTAGCTATAAATGGTTTCAGAAAAACAGGCCTGTGGCCTCCAGATAGACATGTGTTTAATGATGCTGATTTTGCAGCGGCAGAAGTGACAGATAGACAACTCCAGGAGAATTTACCTGAACCTCAAGAAACTACTGTATCTGCAGGTACTAGTACTACCAGTCTTCAAGCGGATAAGATAACCACTGCAAACATCTTAACGGTAATTGTTGAAAAAGCAGTAATGACTTCTTCGCCAATACCATCATGTAGCGCTGTGCATTTCAGTTCAAACAGTAAGCCCTTTACCCACATCAGCATCTCCTAAGGTTCCTCGAAAAAAGAAAAAATTTAATTCATCTGGTGTTGAACTTACAAGACGCAATTAGAAATTCAACAGTCAGCAAAACAAAATACTAACGTCAAAATAAATCAGGCTGCATCAAACTTGTTTAGTAAAAAAACCAGAAAAGACCCTCAGAAGGCTACATTCAGAACAACGACGGAAGAGAAACAAGAGAACAAAAATAATGTAGAAGAAGAAGAACCAACTCGTTGCCTTGTTTGCGACTAGTCGCACGATGAGGATTGGATTATGTGCCAAACTTGCAAGAATTGGGCGCATGAAGCTTGTGCAGATATCAGGGACATAAATTATTATTACTGTTACAATTGTGCACCATAGTTATACCTATACATTTATCATACTTGTTCGTTTGTTTGTTTTTTTCTAGTTTTATGTTTAAAATGATAAGTTTCGTTATTTTTAATGTATTTAACCCGTTAATAAAGTTTTACTTAACACTAGCTTTGTCTAAATTAAACATTTCTAAGAGGCCCATATTACACATTTACATGGTCCATATTACACTACATTGGTCCATATTACACAAATTTTAAGAATAAATAAATGTAGGTTTTACAATTTTAGTTTTATTATTAAACGAGTCCAATGCTGATGGTATATTTAGGTAGCCTATGGCTACCACTACACGCTCGCGCGCAGCGAACAGTACATTTTTATATGATTTAGAATCGTTTGCTCTTAAACGGTCCATATTACACACTGTTCCCCTAAACAGAGTTTAAGGTTAGCAATTTCGAGTGCTAAAATAAGCATTAAAAATGGTTAGTTGTGCATCTTGTAGTTGTTCCATACTACAAAAACAAAAGGATCCTAGTTTATCCATCCACAGGTAAGGGTTTTAATGATTTTTTCAATAAAATGTATAAATCCAAAATTGGAAGCAAATAGTGAGATTGACATTTAAATCATGTGGTATGCATAGGCGTAACGTAGGGTATGGATAGGAATGAATTTTGTTAATATCTATCATATTATACCGATATAATTGTTTAGTTTCAATCTGTATGAATGTGGTAATTACTTTACTAGAAAATCATCACGTTTATACTAATAAAATCTTCATTATAGGAGCAGCTTGG
Source organism: Vesta saturnalis (assembly GCA_036346205.1). Lineage (NCBI taxonomy): Eukaryota > Metazoa > Arthropoda > Insecta > Coleoptera > Lampyridae > Vesta > Vesta saturnalis. The sequence goes on from JARFJB010000315.1 coordinate 89,925, forward strand.
ATTCAGTAAAAACCCAGATTTTTCCCCAAAAGCCAGTAGTGCTTTATGTTCCCATCATTTTTCTGAAAACTGTTTTGATCGAACATCCAAGGCTTTGGTGAGACTACACTCGAATGCAATTCCAACAATTGAAGTGGAACGTTTAAAATTTGTAAGTTTAAAATTTGAAAGCCATATCATTTAGTTGTTAACGTTAGTTTTTTAATTATATTGTGACTTTATATTCAAATAAGGTTTACAGTTTTTTGTTCTGTTTACATGAAAACATCTATCATCGATCATGTTAAAATAATTGTATGTTTTTGTAAAAATTTGGAAATTTATTTCAGGTCAGGACACATAATCCTGTAGTTACAAGACCATCAGAATGTGTGTAACAATCCAAATAATTGTTACTTAAAAGTTACTTTAATTTATTTTATACTTTCTTTCTTCTCTCTCTTTCGCATTTCATTTATAATCTCCTCTCTCCCTCCCATTCATTCCTTTCGCTAACGTTCTCCCACTCCGCAAGAATTCACTTCTTTCCGCTAAGATTGACACTTGCTATCTTGTCCTCAACTTGAATGGAAGATCAGCACCAGTTTGCGGATAAATTATTAACCTTCCAAAATTTCAATATTTGTTTTTTGTTGAATATATTGTTATGTTTGGCTATAATACAAAAAGTCAACCATTTGATTATCACATATAAATCAACGAGACGTTGTATATATTGTTATTTAATCGCCGCCAAGAAAAAGGGTAATATATGTTAATTCTGTTCAATACTAATAAGTAATTTTATTGTGTTCCTTATTTAAAATAGAGGCAACTTACCGTACATCGAAGTTAAAGACTGCTTTGTCTTCTATGTATATTAATAGTGGCAATTAATTGACATTACTGAACTCGATAACACCTGGAAGTCTGGAAAACAACGGTGAACCTGAAATTCCTGAACCTAAGATACATCTGGTGAGTCCGTTCCTATTGACCCACAGACCAGCAACTGATACACGGCAATCTAATTTAATAAGTACCAGGATAATAAAATATACTACATCTAAAATATTACCGAATAATTTTACATTTAGCGTTACCTTGAATCAATTCAAACATATTTGTGAATGTGATAACGGCGAGAGCTCTTTAACTTATCTTTCACATAATCGCCCTTTTCATGTACATATAAAAATATATTTTAGATTTTCTTTATAAGTAATAAGATATGTTATTATGGTGCCCAGTTGTAATTATTTTATTTTAAATGCATTCTCCAAACCCACGACCAAGTCAGCCGTGAATTAAAAAGAGCTGCCGGAGTTGTGAATTTTAATATAAATAATGTAACATGTGTTGAAAATATATTGAAAGACTCTGATATGTCATTATCTATTGTTAGACCTTCATCTGTATCTGAATCTCTATCTATGCCCGGACCTTCTTATTTGCCAAGACTTTCTGTTAGAGAACAAACGCCTCCACCTCTTGTAAGCATGCCTTCGATAGTATTGGAAGATACTCCCCATAAGAAAATATTGAAGCGGAAGATTAGTGCACTGCAGGAAATTAATATTTTGAGAAGCAGAAAAATACGTAATTTGCAGAAGACTAATAGGCGTCAAAAAAGAACAATATTTTCACTGAGATCATTAACAAAGGAGTTGAAAAATAAGAATTTAATATCACGTGAGCATGAAGATATTATGATTCAACATTTTGGAAAGAACAAGGAAATTATTGGAAGGCTATTGAAAAAATCTACAAATCGCAAGTTGAGGAAAACGTATGAACATTCTGTGAGAGCTTTTGCTGTAACCTTGCATTTTTTTCGCCTAAAGCATGTAATTATGTTTCAAAATTTGAGAATTGCTTACCTCATCCGAAAACCTTAGCAAAATGGTATGCTTCAGTAGATGCAAAACCAGGCTTTACGTCAGAAGTTTTGAACTTTTGAAACTAAAACCCAAAATTCTGATAAAACACTGTTTTGCTCTTTGGTGTTTGATGAAATGGCAATCAGAAAGCATTTGGAATATGTGGATAGTGACTATGGCTATGTAAATTGTGGTGCTGGCTTGCAAGGAACTGCATGGATTTAGAGAGGCTTTGGTATTTATGCTCGTCTGTATTAATGAGCCTTGGAAAATACCAATAGGATATTTTTTCATTGCAGGGATTAATAGTCAACAAAAATTATCCCTACTCGAACAAGCTCTGACATTACTGAAAGATGTTGGAGTAATAGTGACAAATGTCACTTTTGATGGGTACCCTGCAAATTTCAGTTTAGGGAATTCATTGAATTGTGGTCTGGATAGGGTAGATTTTTTATTTCAAAATTCGAAATATTTTTTATTCCCCGATCCAGTCCATATGATTAATTAAATTGATTAGAAATTGTTTTGGAAAAAAAACTTTTATGAATATGGACGGGGAATTAATAAATTATGATTTCGTATGTAAATCAAATGATTTGCAGGAGAGAGAGGGGGCTCCACCTTGGAACCAAACTCAGAAATCAGCATATTAACTTTTTAAAACAAAAGATGAAAGTCAGATTAGCCACACAACTATTAAGTCGTTCAGTATCAGAAGCATTATTCTATTGTAGAGATAATTTAAAATTGAAAGAATTTGCAACTTGTGGTGAAACTGCAAAATTCATTTTATTGATGAATGATGCTTTTGATATTCTGAATTCCCACAAAATTTCTGAGTTTGGTTTCAAACAGGCAGCAAATCCAAAGAATATTGCAGAAATAAAATTATTTTATAATGAATTAAATGAATACATAGATGGTTTAAAATATATTGATGGCACCTCTGTTTCTCAATCTCAAAGGAAGGCTGGTTTTGTGGGCTTATTAATGGGGCTTAAGGCTTTGTTAGGTTTGTATGAGGAATATATTGTTAAGGGATACTTAAAATTCATTCCTACATACAAACTTAACCAAGACCATATTGAGATTTTTTTCGAAACAATAAGATCTCAAGGAGGATACAATAACAACCCCACCTGTAGACAGTTAACTGCTGCCTATAAAAAATATTGATTCATGCAGAAGTGAGGGATGGTGGTGCTGGAAATTGTATCCCCCTTGAAAATATCAATATCTTAAATGTAAGCTCACAAAAAAAACCTCCCATACAGATCATTAATGAATCTGTACCAAATAGGGTAGAGCAAGATATTGAGGAAGATGATATATTCAATGATTTCCTCAACGAACACAGTTACGCTCTAAATTATGACTCATTATCGAATTATAATTTAGAGGTAGTAACTATTGCAGGTTTTGTTTCTTTCAAACTGGGACGAAAACTGCAATGTGAGCCCTGTGTTTCACAACTATTTGGTAAAAGGGAGGATTTTTTAATTCATTAATTGAACACAAAACCAGGGAGGTTTGAGTTACCCAAGTGCTGATGTCTTATAAATTTGTAAAAACAGAAATGTTTTCAAGACATGCAAACTTGCAAAAAAAAATCAGCAAACAAGAGGTGTCATCTAAAATTTTGAAATATTTCATTGGGAGAGATTTTCATTAATATCTTCCCTCACAGTTTATCTCCTTGAAGACCACAATATTTTGTTAATGAAATCTGTTGCAGAGTGTTATCTCAACATACGAATAAATTATATATGTAAATCATCAATAACTGCTGATAAAATAAGGAATATGTACACTAAATTAAAAATATTTAAAGGACAGTAAATTTTTATATAATTTCATTTGGTTTATTCTATCCATCCCTTTACTTTTTCATTTTCTTCTAGGTTGTACCAGTTTCATAATTTTGCCTAATGATGGTTTTCCAAAATTCATGAATCTTCAATTCTATTCTGTCTTTTTCTATTTTTATAATATCAATATTCAATAAAATATAAAATTCAATACATAATTCCAAAAGAAACTATGTCAACTAATTAATCTCGCCAAATCTATTACTCTTAATCAACTCGCATCAATCCTAACAAAAATAAATAATTCCTGAATTGATCACGTTTCGACCCCACGTAAATAATAAATGTACTACGCTACTGCCAGCCGGAAACATTAGTCCCATATAGCGCTCAGTCCGGTCGCCTATACTAGAGTCATATGCTCTTTCCTGTGGTTTTTTATTCAAAGATAAAAGTGCCATCTCCCTTAAAATCAAAATAACTAATGTAAAGTTTAGTTTATTATAAAATACCAAACAAATAAATACCAAAATATACTGAGATTACAAGATATTGCTTGTTTTAATTAAAAATATGGTAAAAAAGTTCTAAATCAAAACGTGTTTTCCTCATTTACTCAAAACTTTAAAAAGTGGACATAGCACCTTTATCAACTCATGTCTTCAATTTACGAAGATCCAAATGTTTTCCATAACTCACATTAGATTAAATTTATAGTTATCTATAAAAATAAACTCAAGTTTTCTATAAACAGCAGAATTTTCACACCAACTAGGCATTTTGAACAATATCATAAATTCAACGTAAACACTATACCAACAATATGAAAATGTAAACTTTCACTATTATTATACATAATTAAAATACTTACCTACAGGTAAATAAGTTTACAAATGATAAGATACTAATGTTCATAAATAATTTATGAAAAAGTAATAAATACGCATCACCAACAAATAAATTATTGAAGAGTGTTTTTTAAGATGACATTTAAAAGTATCTACTTGATGTGTTGCATAATCACATTGGTCACATTTGAATTCATTACTTGAAGAGTGTTTTTTAAGATGAATATTAAAATAATCTTGGCGATATGTTGTATAATCACATTGGCCGCATTTGAATTCATTACTGGAAGTGTTTTTTAAGATGAATTTTTAAACTACTTTTGCGATTTGTTGCATAATCACATTGGTCACATTTGAACTCATTATTTGAAGAGTGTTTTTTAAGATGACTTTTTAAATTACCTAATCGATATGTTGCATAATCACATTGATCACATTTGAATTCATTACTTGAAGAGTGTTTTTTAAGATGAATCTTGAAACTACTTATGTGATTTGTTGCATAATCACATTGGTCACATTTGAACTCATTACTTGAAGAGTGTTTTTTAAGATGACTTTTAAAATTATTTTTGCGATTTGTTGCATAATCACATTGGTCACATTTGAATTCATTACTTGAAGAGTGTTTTTTAAGGTGAATTTTAAAACTACTTATGTGATTTGTTGCATAATCACATTCGTCACATTTGAATTCATTACTGGAAGAGTGTTTTTTAAGATGACTTTTAAAATTACTTTTGGATTTGTTGCATAATCACATTGGTCACATTTGAATTCAAGTTGAAGAGTGATTTTTAAGATGGATTTTAAAACTATCTAATCGATGTGTTGCATAATCACATTGGTCACATTTAAATTCATTACTTGAAGAGTGTTTTTTAAGATGTGTTTTAAAAGTATCTACTCGATGTGTTGCATAAACACATTGGTCACATTTGAATTCATTACTTGAAAAGTGTTTTTTAAGATGAATTTTAAAATTACTTTTGTGATTTGTTGCATAATCACATTGGTTACATTTGAATTCATTACTTGAAGAGTGTTTTATGATGAATTTTAAAATTACTTTTGTGATATGTTGAATAATCACATTGGTCACATTTGAATTCATTACTTGAAAAGTGTTTTTTAAGATGCATTTTAAAATTACCTTTGTGATTTGTTGCATAATCACATTAGTCACATTTGAATTCCTTACTTGAAGAGTGTTTTTAAGATGACTTTTAAAAGTATCTACTGATGTGTTGCATAATCACATTGGTCACATTTAATGCATTACTTGAAGAGTGTTTTTAAGATGTCTTTTAAAAGTATCTACTGATGTGTTGCATAATCACATTGGTCACATTTGAATTCATAACTTGAAGAGTGTTTTTTAAGATGAATATTAAAATAATCTTGGCGATATGTTGTATAATCACATTGGCTGCATTTGAATTCATTACTGGAAGAGTGTTTTTTAAGATGAATTTTTAAACTACTTTTGCGATGTGTTGCATAATCACATTGGTCACATTTGAACTCATTACTTGAAGAGTGTTTTTTAAGATGAATTGTTAAACTGCCTTTGTGATTTGTAACATAATCACATTGGCCGCATTTGAATTCATAACTTGAAGAGTGTTTTTTAAGATGAATTATTAAATGACCTTTGCGATTTGTTGCATAAACACATTGGTTGCATTTATATTGGTAACTGGAAATGTGTGTCTGTTTTAAACTTTTATGCATTGTTGTTGAAGTATTAAATTGATTACGTTCACACTGTATGTTTGTGATGTGTTTGGCACTGTTTTCCTTTATATGATCTGATTCCCTCGAGCTCACATCTTTTATTAGAGAAGAGGTGTCTTCTTTCTTGATATTCACATCATCTGTAAAAATAGTGTTAAACTTTGTACTACTTATACCGTAATCAATTTCACCTTTTATTAGATCACTATTTACAATAAAATGTTGGGTTAGAAGTAAATCTATTCCATCTTCCACTTTAGGTTCGACTTTAACAAGTTTCATATCAACCTCGTAAGACATTTCAAAGAATTCGTGTTACTTAAGATCTGGTAGTTCGAATGACAACCACAGAAGGAAAGTGATCGTCGGTTCTATCTTGAAAACACGTTGTACCAAAACGGTTCAGGATTGACGGTCGGTTAACTTCTCCGTTCCACAATAAGTCGTTGTTGCCTGTTCGTTCATATCACAGTGTACGTCTGCGAATGCAGTAGTTGCACCACAGAATAAGGAGTTTTATCACAGTATACGTCTACGAATGCAGTAGTTGCACTACTATAATAATTTTCTGTTAAAAATATCTCGCGCAAGTTACTGCGCATTTGTCAAATTCGTTTGGTTTTGCAAATTCTGTATTCTAACCTAACTTTATTTTGGTAGTTTGTTCTTATACATGGCTTTTTTATGTAACAGAAAATGCGAGTGAAGTGTTGCGTTACTAATTGCAACAATACTTACCAATTCAATTTGAGTTTTTGTAATTTCAATCTGTAAGTTTTAGTTTACCTCTGCAGTAGTTAGTTAATTGAATTTTATAGAACTGAATTTTCTAAAATTGGAAGACCTGATTTATTGTCAACAAAATGCTAGAATATGCAACACATTTTGAAGAGTGCTATTTTAAGAATAGAAACTTTAATCGACTTTTAAGTAATGCTATAAATTTTAATGGTAAAGTAGTACATTCATAATGGGAAACGATATGTTTATAGTATATGGTTATTACAGATATGCCTCAATTTGTTGCAACAGGAATTGAAGAAAGTGTTGAGATCCTGGCCATAACTGTCAATCGACACCAACTTTACCAAGTACTTCAGGACAACAGCTAGGTAATGTTGTTTAATTTTTAATCATGCACATGTTTGGTAAGTATAATGTAATACATGAATGTAATATAAATTAAATACCAACAGATTCTGGAACCAAACCCCAAAATATTATCAGTGTTGACACCGAAAGAAAAGATGAGGCTTGAAAACCTTAAGTTGAAAAGAAAATTAGAATTGTCCACAGCTGAAAAGGCACCTAAGGTAGTGAAGAGTTTATGGATTTTTGTGACAAACACTTTCAGAAAAATATGTCTACTTTCATTAAGACCCAATTGTTGTCACAGAAACACAGCATAAAGGGATTTCGTATACTGATGAGTATAAGCAATTTGCTTAAAAATTTATTTTCTTCCAAGGTGATCGGGCATTATCAAAACGTTTTATTTACCTACAAAGTCAACTCTTTGGAATGACAAAAAAATGGAATGTGACTTCAGGATTTAATGATTTTATATTTACAATAATTTTGTCTAAAGTTAAAGTAATGCCTGAACTATCAAAAGATTGTCTACTATTAGCAGATGAAATATCTTTAAAACACATTTATTTTATGCTTTAAATCAAGACAAAATTATTAGGTTTCATGAAAATTGTAAAGAGATCGTAATTCCAGCAAACAGTGCTCTTGTTTTAATGGCTAGTATTCATGTTCATTGAAACAGCCCATTGCTTATTTTTGTAAATAATTCATGTCCTGTGGCTGATTTACAGATTATTGTATTTCAAACTATAGAACGTTTATATAGCATAATTAAATGTAGGATTTATTTCAGATCAAGGTCCTAATTTATGAAATTTTCTAAAAGTGTAGGTGTTACTGTAGATCAAACATATTTTTTGGTAAACAATAGGAAGATATTTTATTTATTTGATACTCCATCTTTTAAAATCTACTAGAAATAATTTTTTAATATAATATAGTTTTAGCAAAGGTTCCACAAATAGTGCATATGTAAAGAACTCTACAAAAAGACAAGCAACAATCTTTTAGGCTAGCTCCAAGGTTAACTGACAAATATTAATCCAAATTCATTTGAAAAATGAAAGTAAAATATGCAGTTCAACTTTTAAGATCAGTTGCTGCAGGTTTAAATACTTATATTTCGCAATTATTTACCCTCATTGGCAATGGCTACAGCAATATTTGTTTCAGATTTTGATAATTTATTTGATATGTTGAACTCCAACAATTTTAAGAGCACTAAAGTTTTAAACAGACCATTTATAGGTAAGGATTCCAAATTAATTTTTACATTCCATGTTGAATACATTAAAACCATGGAAGTTTTGGATGATCAACACAAAAATATCAGAAATCATGAAATTTATTAATGGATGGAGAATAACAATTACTTCATTTTTGAGCATATGGAATGTAACTAGTAAAAACGAGGTTTTTGTGTTCTCGATTCAATCAAGACGTTTTAGAAAACTTTTGGTTGCATCAGACAAGAAGGTGGCATTTTAATCCAACTCGATTCAGTTCACTCGAGCTTTTAAAAATTGTTTTGTTTAAATTATTTTGAATTTTGAAGGATCCAACTGTATCGAAGATTTAGATACAGTTTTAGCCAGTGGAACTGCAGAAAACTGTGATAGTTTAAGGTATGCACCTTTCAATGTATCTGAGGCACCAAAGTTTTTATTAATTCGCATGATCATCAAACCTTATCATTACCTGAACAAAATGCTATCACTTATATTAGCGGGTATTTCAAGAAAATGTTTTTAAAGCACTATTGTGCTAACTGTGGTAATGCATACAGTGCTAATGACCAAGAATTATGCAATACAAATTTATTAAGTTATTTGCATATGAAATGAAAAAATCAATTTGGGAATCTTACAATGCCTTGAATTATTTATTAATTATATAAAAATTTAGAAATCTTATTTTGTACAAAATTTCCAGAACTATCCTATCAAAATAACGTTGTTATCTGTTTCAACAACAATTGCAAACTGTACCATTTCCTATTGCATGTCCACATTTTAAACATGATTACTTAATAGCATTATTTGTTCGAGTCAGAATATTTTTGTATTAAAATTTTAACAGAATGTAAAAGCAAACAAAACTAATAAAAAATGTAAGAAATTTATTAACTTGCATCATTTGTAATGTTGTTTGTATATGTAAATGAATAAATTGTTTGATACAACTGTTTTTTTTTACTACTAGGTATTAAATGCACCCAATGCTTACTAGTACCAGTGTCACATTTAGCTTTGAAGTTAATAGGATATGATATGACAAATGTAAAATCGCATATCACCATCATTCACATTCATATCTATAATCAATTTTAAATTCATGCTGACAACTTTCATGGTATAGTATTTGGGATAAATGTTGAGCATGAATAAAGTTCTAGATATAAAGGACTTTAAGCATGAAATCTAGTTTGTATTCACAGTCACCATAATGCATAGTTTCAGTAGGTTGAACTTGTAATGATTTAGAACGGAAATTAGAGATACTGTTTTATCTATCGGTTCATTTCAAACTCAGGAAGAGATTTGAATCAAAAGTGTGACTAAAGCCTATAGATTTTTAAAATAAATATTAAAACGGATTAGACTTAGAAAGCGATCCATATGCCTCAAGTGCCTAATAGTGAATGACATTAGTACTACTAGATGATAAAATTTTATTGAAGTTTGAGTTATTTTATTTATCTCTATGAATCCCTTTTAACGAGATAATTTTTTTAAACATTTTATAGAACATCCGATAGTTTAAAATAATCACTTAGTTTCAAATTCAGATTAAAAAATGTAAAACGACACATCCTCAGAAAATTTTAAATTTATGAACTTAGTTGGCTGCCAAACATACATATGCGCAAAAAATACAAATTTTTCCATATATTTTATAGGAAGTGCAACTACCATTCGTAGACGTATACTTTTTATTCTGTGGTTGCATTCCTATAAAATATATGGAAAATTCTTTGCGCATAGGTTACTGCTGGCTATATTATAATTTGGCAGTCAACTAGATTCGCTAATTTTAAAATCCTTCAACCTAATTTTGAGGATGTATCCAATTTTTGCACAGATTATTGTCACATAACTCTGCCTCAGAAAGATTTGAACTAAGTGATGGAATTACTATTTTGAGTAACTATCGGATGTTCATAAGATTGCTGATTATTAAATTCACTCAAAAAGGTAAATTCATAGAGATGGATTTCTAATGTATTATCTATTAAGTAAAATAACACAATTAAACTTCAATTCAATTCGCTTATCTATTTTCTTAGTAGTACTAATAAGCATTGGTGCATTTACATACTTAGTAAAAAAACAGTTGTATCTAACAATTTATTCATGTATCATATACAAACAACATTACAAATGATGAAGTTGCATAAATTAACAACAACTGCCCTGGAAGAGCAAAATAAATTAAATAATTTTAAATTTTAATAAACAAAAATTAAATCTAAAATATACATATTTTTCTGTTCTGCATATTTTTTGTTATCTGTTATTAGTTTAATTTAAGTATAATTAAAATCTCAAAGTTTTGTTTTCATTTGCCTTTTCTTTTATCCTAAAATTTTACATTTTGAACGACCATGGACCATGGTTTGACTGTTATAAATCCTGCATTGGCAAGTTACTAATTTTATTACATTTTTATTAGTTTTGTTTGCTTTTATGCCTCTATTAAAAATTTTAATACAAACAATATTCTGATTCGAACAAATAGTGCTAGTAAATAATCATGTTTAAAATCTGGGCATGCAATAGAAATGGTACAGTCTGCAATTGTTATTGGAACAGATAAGCAACATTATTTTGATTAGATAGTTATGCCCTAAAATAACTTAATAAATTTGTATTGCATAATTCTTGGTCATTAGCACTGTATGCATTACTGAAGCTAGCACAATAGGGCTTTACAAAACATTTTCTTAAGAAATATAAGTAACAGCATTATGTTCAGGTAATGACAAGGTTTGATGATAATTAGTGGATTTTAACCTTTCAACAGCTAGTTACTTATAAGTAACTCTAACGGAACAACGCAAAAGCCGGCAACAGCGCATTGTTATTATTGCGAATGACACAGTATTCGTTAGTTTGTTGTTGAAAGCGATGAAGCAACACAGTGAATTTGTTTTACCAGCCAGTAATAAAATTTTGTAAATTAGGTGCTAAAATCAAGTGTAAAGTTTAGAGCGGTGAAAATGGACCTTCAACTAGAGTAATGTCTATCTTTGCTTTTAGGTTATGTTGGGATATATTTTTAAATTTTAGTAGTAATATAGTCTGCCTTGCATGCTGTAGTATAGTTTTCATATATTGTAATTTTTATATAAGGTTCTAAAGTGAGTGTTACTTTTAGGTAACGCTAATGGCTATGATATACAAAATTCTGAAATCCATGTTTTTTTAATTCTAGACGTGGATTTACTTTGAAGAAGCCATTCAAATAGCATACAATGATGATATTGATGTGCACGAATATATATTGAGCCTCCTGATGCAAACATATTGACAGATGAAGATTACGGCGAGGAAGATGGTGGCTTTTAGATAATCTTAGCGGTCGTCAATTAGAAAGCTGAGTTAGTGCTTCGAAGCGCAGTTACTGTTCCTGATGAAGAACCAAAAGAAATTTTACATCCCTGATGGTTATGACCCAAATGATGTGTTTTTTGGTCCAGGACTGGAAAAGATATCATGGATCCAGGGCGATTTTGAGGAAAAACTGATCATTTTCTGAACCTGATTATAGTAGATATGAAAAATGAGTTATTTGGACATATTTGAAGCATTTTTAAATGACGAAGTAATTGGATTTTGTTGAACAGTCCAATAAATATGCTTTTCTGTAACCAACCAAATCCAAATATATCCAACGAAGAAATGAAATGGGATCGCAATTTTAATCGTTACAGGCTATAATGAGTTGCCAGGACGAGATTTTTACTGGGATTCTAAGATGGACATGAAAAACTCTATGGTCAGTGAGTCTATGAGAAGGGACAGATTCCGTCAACTAACTAACTAACTAACTTGCAGCCTAACCCTCAGGACAAAATGTGGAAGTTACGGCCGCTAATGGATTTGCTAAAATCTAAATTTATTGAAAACTGATTTCAGAACAAGAACTGGATTATGACGAATCTATGATTAAATATTTTGGAAATCATTCGTGCAAACAGTTTATAAGAAGCCCCATAAGATTTGGGTACAAAATGTGGTGTCTCAATTCCGCCACCGGTTACTTGGTAAACTTCGATATGTACCAGGAAAAATCCAAGAGCAAACACGGTTTATGAAAATCATTTTGGAAAATGTGCTGCTCCATTGATGTGCATGATAGATGAGTTTCAAAACATGAAGACGCTTCCTTTAAATTCTACTTTGACAATCTTTTACAAATTTAAATTTACTTTTTAACCTAAAACAAAGAGGTTACGAGGAACGATGAGGAAAACCGAGTACCAAAAGTTGTAAATTACCGCAGAAGAGTCAGATTCAAAACTAAGAAACGAGAAATGGTTTCAAATATTGACAAAGAGGATGGAATTATTCTGGTAAAATGGATGGACAACAACGTAGTGACAGTGGCGTCTACATGTCATGGTATCAACCCAACGATTCAGGTGAAACGTTACCTCAGGCTGAAAAGAAAATCGTCCAATTACCGCAATCGACTAATTGCCGAGTACAATCGCTGCATGGCGGAACAGACATGATGGATCAGCAAGTCGAGGTACCGGATTTCAATACGGCTTAAAAGGGTGGTGGGCCATTTTCACCTGGCTCCTAGATGTTTCAGCAAATGCGTGGTGCCTTAAAAAATGCAAGCATTTAAGCTTACACAATCAGAATTTCGAAGAGAAATTTCACGATATCTCACTAAATTGGCAGAAATAGACAGACAACGCCAAATCCAGTGTAACTCTCAACAGTGTCCGACAATCTGAGATATGATCGACTTGACCATTCTAGCCTATATTCCTAACAATAAAAGACGTCGTTGCGCTGGAAATGCAGTACAGTACCCGCAGCATGTTACTAAATGTGATGTGGATTATGTTTACAATGTAATGTAATTTTTCATACAAAATAGTTATGTCGTCCTTGCTTTTGTGTGCCATAACCGGCTAGCGTTACTTATATGTAACACCCGTTTTTAACAAAAATATTAATTTTTCTATTAAATAATTAATAAATACCTTGATAATGAACCATTTTTGATCTATTTACAGACTTTTTATCGTATTTATGTTTAAAAAATTAATCTCGCCATTGAAGGGTTAATATCTTGATAATACGTCGTAATTTACTAATGTTTTCAAAATATTTTTATTTATATAGGTATTTTTATCTAACGAATGTAGGATTGTTTGTAATTAATATGTATGTAAACGCCATCTTAGGGGGTGAGTGGCAGGTGCACGCTTAAAAATGCTTTACTGAAGGGGCGTAACAAATCATTGGAATTTTTCTTATGCGCGCCCTTGATGTAAAAATGTCATGGGTCTAATGATTAATTGTGGCGAGACGGGCCACGATGAAAAGATATCTTTGTTACTGGGAAACTCGAGACCCGTAAATAGAAGGTTGTTACAGACGAATGCATATTTTTAAAATTAAGATGTCGTGCAATAATTACTACGAAACTATTCCAATATAAGTTAGTGTTTTTGTTTTACTACTTTTGAAAGACGGGGTTTTAGGAGTAGATATAGTTATGTTTGGATGGGAAGTTACAGCGATATTTTAAATCGAGCCAGAAATTTTTTAAATTAACCTTCATTGCAAAACAGTTTGTCTTTAAAATAATTCTGAGTGTACATTTTTCTTTTGAATTCGCCAACACTAAGTTGTCTTTTCTTTCTTAAACCGCGTTATTAACGATTTGTGCCTGTAATCAATTTAACACATCTAACAACTCTACACCAGATCACATCTGATCACATACCACTACTGATCAAATTCATTTTGTCCAGCTTACATAGTGCCATTAAGAAACATCGACATCTTGCAAACCGCTACAGCACATTTGAACTGGATCAAAGAGAAAAGACGAATATAGGTCAATTCTGGATCCAGGGATGGTACAAGACCGAATACAATTGGCTAGATTATAGAAATTAAACTCTTCTGGCAACAGTTCGATAGACTGACCAGAAGAAAAGTAAACCCAAAATCCCACAACGACCTTCAAGGCAACATAATCTCCTGACCAAGAAAGGCGATTTTGGTCACCTTCAATCCACTTTCAATTAGATGATCCCCAGTTCGATAACCGATTCAAGGCACTCCTCGAGGGTCGCCTTGAAGAATTTAACCTGACCAGGTCCAAACATATTTCAAAAAGGAAAAATTCAGCCCAGGTTAACAGTCTAAATAGAAAATCTACGGCACCTACCTGACCCAGCCCTGTATACTTTCCGATTTAGAACAAATGCGTAATCCTTTCACTTCCCGACGGACTGGAAATCGGTTCACCGTTATGATACCAAACCCCACGCTGACCTAATCATTCCTATAGACCCATTTCCTCCTGCGTTGCCTCGAAAATGCTTAGGATTCTAGCCAGGCGACCAGGGACCACCTAGAATTCAACGACCTTCTTAACAGTCAATTGGCTTCCGTCTCAACCGAACGTGTCACGCATTCAATCACAAACAATCCAATCTGGCTGGCTTTCTGGACATTAAACAAACATTGACAGGGTCTGGCACCGGTCTCCTGCACAAGATCCGTAACCTCATTACCAATCTCCAAACTCCACTATACGTCCAATCGGTCGTTGAGTCAAAGTGGAAAACCTTGATCCTTTTCAACCTACAGCAGACGTACCGCAAGGCTCTGCCTTACGATACACTATCTTCGCATCCGACAAGTCATAAAACCCGAGTAGTCGTTGCGCAGTTTGCGGATGACACCGCCTTCTGGCAGTTAATCGAAACAGCGAAACGGCCTCCTGCCTCATATCAAAACCCTGCGGAACTTCTAACTGGAACCAGTGGAGTCTCCGTTAATCCCAAAACCCAAACTATCCTTGCCATCCTATTTACACTGAGGATAAGTTAAGAGCCTCCAGAAATGTTTCTGAAATCGAAAGACCACTCCAAGATGAAATCACCTACCTAGGAATTTTTACTAGAACCTTCAATTGGCCCTTGATGTTACAAACACTAATAGGATTAGAACCGCGCAAACCTACAGGGCGTCCAGGGTAGAATCAGAGGTTTTCACCAAAACACTTCTACACACTTATAAAACATACATCCGCCCTGTTATGGATTTCCGATCACCAATATAAACCCAATCACATTTCCTATCGCCTCCTGTGAACTGAATAGACGGATGCACAGGTTATCTCTCAGGTACCCTAGCAATCACAACACAACACGCAAACATACCAACCATACACACAGAATCCAAACATTACAGAAAACTTTGCATAAAAGAATCTTTGGATTATCAACCAAAGAGATCCTTATAATACAACTATGTTTTAATTAGAAGAAACCAATCAAAATTAATGCGTTTACACATCTCCTCGACGACCTTGAGGAGATAGAAGATTTAACACATCCCATGCCCTCCGCATAGTATATTCGATGACGACCCAGAAAGAAACAGGACGACGAATCTAATAATCACACTAGCACACTACAACTAACAATACACACATTTGAGCCAATTAACGCACTATTAAATATTAAATAAATATTTTTTTTTTTTACACGAAAATAAGACATCTCATGATTTAAACTATACAATCAAAAAACATAACACAACAAACATGGATTGACTAGGCTGACGAGGAAGGATCCTGAACAATCCACGAATAAGACGAGTAAGCTATAAATAAGTAAATACTAACCATGGAGGATACTAACAAAAAAAAAGCTTTGTTTTAATGAGTTTTTATTTCAGTTTGTTGAAGTTGATTTTTGCCTGCGAGCTGATTTCTCCTTTGTATGTGCTTTATTACAATGTGACTCATGTATTTTGTGCTTTAGATGTCACTAAAAAATTGGGTAATTTTTAAATTCCTTGTCTGTTTTCATTTGATCCTCGCATTTACCTTAGTACCAGTGCAATTCTACTGTTGTATTTTATATGTACCTTGATTTGCTTTATTATTTTATGCGCTTATTTACTTAAAGACCGGCATGATTGGTTTTTAAAAAGGGCCACACGTTTGGTGTTATGATTGTTATTATGATTTTTATTTTGATTATTTATGACCCAATTGCGAGTGTGACTATATGTTTCTTTTTCATTGTGTTTCGGTGTAACTAAACTGCTTTTTATTCATTTTCTCTTAATATTATAATTTTGTACGCACTTTTTGTGATATATTTACCCCTTTCAATGTTTTTTTTTTGTGTTATTTGATTTACTAATGTACTTGTGTAAATACTTATTTATGAATAAAGTGGGTTTTATTGTTGGTTCTTTCCCACAATAGTAGATTAACGGCTGAACCACCGGTGCGTTGATTTTAATTTGACTAGTTTCATTTTTTTTTACCTGGCCGCATGATGCAACACGTACTTCATCCAGACTATCTCATTTAGATAGTATAACGTACCTAACACTAGACGGCGAGTAATAAATATCAAACTTGTAAATAAACGCCAATGTTTTAATTATTGCCCGGAAAGTCAAAGTAAGGCAGGCAATTAATTTGGGTAATAGTGACATTATTGTCTGTCATGTCAAGATAAATCACTTAGCGATTGTTTGGTTCTTGAATTTGCATTATTGCAAATAAGTTCAAATTACTCTTGTGAAGATAATACAACGTTACAGATGGTGGCTCTACCAGATGGTGTTGTGTTGCATTAGGCGTGTTCACTTTCAGTTTATTACAGTAAAGTTTGCACTTTTAATTAAAAGAAAAAAATATAAAAGGAGAGGTAGAATTGTTTAAATTTGGACAAATCAATTTAGTTTTCTTTAAGCTTTGAAACATTAATTTTGTTGAAAAACATGCATTGTGAATTATTAACGTCTGTTATGAAAAGAGGGAACAATTTCTGATGAGTCAAATAAAAACATGTAAAGAAAGATTTTGATGTAATAATATGCCAAATTTTTCACATTAAGAAATTTTCTTAATTACAATGGCAATTGTTCTAAGGCCAATTATTACTTTTCCAGACTTGTTTGTTGACAATGAGACTGGTTTGAATGTTTATTTGAGGTGAACCGCCTAAGGCTCATAGGTACAAGCATAACCTGTAAGATGTCGAAACAAAAGTATGTAATCGTTGAATATATATATATATATATATATATATATATATATATATATATATATTATATATATATATATATATATATATATATATATATATATATATATATATATATATATATATATATTTATTTATTATTTATATTAAAATATAAGATGTGTATATATGGCTTGAAATGTTTACCTTCAGTTTGCTAATTGTAGGTAAGATGTTATTTTATTATCTGCACTTGCAGACAGTTATGTTTTTCCATTAATACAAATTTCTTTTCTTTTCAATTTTGCTTTTGCATCGTTTGTTTTAAACCAATGCCTCAATGAAGATAATGAGTGTTGACATAAACCGACATTTGATTTTATGAATTATTAATTGTCATTTGATAAATTCTCAGTAGTTGATTTTTAAAAGCCAAAAATTTCTTTTTGTTCCTTAACGCTAATTACATTGTGTCAAATTTTACTGGTTATCATAGCGAATATATATATATATATATATATATATATATATATATATATATATATATATATATATATATATACAGGATCTTATCTAATCCCAAAATTAAGAAGTACTAGAACTCATCGTTCTAAAAAGTTCATATGTACATGGGTAAATGCTGATAATGTCGTTGAAAAAAATCGCGTTTTCTTAATATCTTTCGACTGTTTCGAAATAGTTTCATGAAATTTCGTATACTTTTTTGATGACAAATTCAATTTGTGGTCCATTTAGTTGTGGTTTCTAGAGGCGCCAGGCAACCATTTCGACCACTTTAAATCTTTGCAACTTTTTTGTTACATGTTGCCATTTTGGACTAAAAATCGATTTTCCTGTCTTTTCTGCTACAAAAAGGTATATTGTGAAGTCAGAGAATTTCGAGAAAAGACATTAAAAGAAAAAATTAATATTAAAAGTATACATGTTGTATGTCTAGCATTCTATCATATTTAATTATGGATTTTATTAAAATTTTATTATCAATGAACGCAAAGAGACAGATAAGTACATAATCAATATTATTAGCAACAATTAAAATTCCTATTGATAAACCTGTCAAAAAATATCAAAATGTGTATGCATCATGAGTTTTAAAAGCGTTTTCTCAAGGTTACTAGCGAGATCACTAAGATATACCTTTTTAGAAGAAAACATAGGAGAATCGATTTTCTAGTCCAAAATGATACAGTGTAGCAAAAAAATTGCTAATTTAAATCGAAATCGTTGGCTCGTTAGAAACGAAAACCAAATGGACCACAAATTTAATTTGTCATCCCAAAAAGCATACGAAATTTCATGAAACTATTTAACAGTCAAAGATATTGAAGAAAACATTTTTTTTTTCAACTTTGACATTATTCGGAAACGAAGCATTTGGACCCATTACAATATTTTTGCTTAGAATGATGAGTTCACACGTTAATTTTGAATTTTATATTAGATAAGAAATTTTATATATATATATATATATATATATATATATATATATATATATATATATATATATATATATTAATGTTTCCGTTTACGAAGATTAAAGGGAAAATTGCGCAATACCAAGTAAAGTTAATGTCAATTTCCATTTACTGACAATAACTGAAAATTGCAAAAGTTATCAAGTATCCACGATTTTGCAGGATGGGTAACAGTGAGGTTTCAAAATTTTGAAAAAATTAGCCTACGATTTTGAGATAATGCACGTAATGATTTTTGGAAATATTGATTTTTGCATTTTTGAATTCTTCATAAAAATGCTTTTCAAATATATCATATGTTTATAATCTGCCAATAGAAGTGTCATTACAAATTAAATTTATATCAAGCAACCTTGACATATGTATTTTAATTAAATGAAAATTAATCTACAAATTAAACTAACTATTGAGAACAAATTATTGATTATTAACATAAATCATATAATAAGTGAAAAACAACAAAAATAAATTTAATATTATACTGAATTACTATTAATTAATCAAATGCTCGAATAAACTATTTCCTGCAAACACCATCTGCAGAAATAATTGAATAGATGGTTGATTCAAACTATTTGATATAAATTTAATTGTAATTTGACACTTTCTCATTGGCAGATTATAAACATCTGATATGGTTGAAAAGCTTTTTATGAAGAATTCAAAATGCGAGATGATGAACTCTTGTGATGCAGTGCTAACTCGATGCAGATGGTGTTTGCAGGAGAATGGAGGTTTATTCGAGCATTTGATTAATTAATAGTAAAATTCAGTATAATATTAAATTTTATTTTTGTTGTTTTTGTCACTTTTATTATTATGATTTATGTTAATAATCAATAATATTGTTCCCAATAGTTAGTTTAATTTGTAGATTAATTTTCATTTAATTAAAATACATAATATGTCAAGGTTTTTGAATTAAATTTAATTGTGTAATTTGACACTTTCATTGGCAGATTATAAAACATATGATATATGGTTGAAAAGAATTTTTATGAAGAATTCAAAATGCAAAATCCAATATGGCGTCCATAAGAAAATCGAAAGTTTTGCATTATCTCAAAATCTAGTAGGCCTAGATTTTTTTCAAAATCATTTTGAAATACCTGTTACATCCTGCAAAAATCGTGGATGTATCTCTTGCAAGAAACAAGATTTTTAGAAAACGCATATTTTCAGTTATCACCCTGTGTCTAGTAAATGGAAGGATTTTTGACATGTAACCATGGTTACTTCTTGTTATAATGACGCAACTTTTTCTCCATTTAACCATCTTCGTATCTCAGGTTTAATATATGCATTTAATCTTAAACTGAAATTATATTATATATATATATATATATATATATATATATATATATATATATATATATATATATATATATTGAGATTTAAATAATAAACAGAGTTTATCGAGTTTAAATTTATATAGTATGCAAGTTTAAATAAGATTGAGGAAGTATACAGTTCATTATTAGAAATATACGATGTAAAAATATGGTTTTGATGTAACAAAACAGGCTTTGTTTGACAAGGTTGTTATATTCATAAAACAATGAGCTTACCAGTAGCATAGAAAGGTCCACGATTCATATTAATTGTATGATTAGTATTATATTTAAGAATTTACATTTTAACAATTTATTTGCATTTAAACACGTGACAGATATTAATCACATGAAGTACATAATTCAATGTATAGTATTGGTACAATGCATAGCCTCTGAACTATAAGAAAGTGTTATGGTACGAACACAATACATACTAATTCACAGACAAATTTAAAAGTGCATAAGAAGATAGTGACTTAGAAACGTAGTTAAGAAATGAACAACATTTGTGTATGTGATATTTAATATATAGTTACAATTTGTATACAAAATTTACAAAATGTGTTAACAACATGGAAATGTGAAAGACAAAATTATGAACTATGGAATACAAATAAACAGGGTTTATGTTAGAGACACGTATAAGAACATATTAAATGAACATTTCATGATACAGACGTTTAAAAAAGTTAAAAGTAAATTTTATAAAGTTAGGTTAGTACTATATTTAAGAATTTACAAATTTATAGTTTTTACAGGATAAGATAAGTTTAAAATAAATTATAAAAGCACATAATAGTAGGTTTATTTTCACAAAGAAATTAACAGTAAATATGTAATTAAACATAAAATTAGAAAAGTTGGATTAACTACCTAAAATTAAGATATGAAAGTGGAAATTTTAAAATTAAGTAAAATGGGTTGAAATAGGTGTTTTCTTAACAGTTTTTTATGTAGAATTTGAATATGTATTAGTTTAGTTGTAAAATATAAAATTTGTTAGAT
>JARFJB010000315.1:116352-158852 GCA_036346205.1 Vesta saturnalis
GCTGTGGTAATTTAACATATAATTGGTTAAGCATTTGCTTCAAGGTCTAGGAAAAACACAGCGAAAAACCTGGACATAGCAAAAGTTAAAATTAAAATCAAAATTAAGTATCATTATGCTTTTTTTAATTATAAGATGCCAAAACCTATTTAAACGGAGATTTTCTTCTTGTCTATTAAAATTATTCGGGTGTTTATATATTTCAATAGCTTCACGTTGCAAACGAACATAATAATGGTTTGTCTTGACAATATTTTCATATTGTCAAATTGAATGTAATGATTTAGATTATTCAGGGCATGGTCAGCCACAGCAGACCTCTCTGGTTGACCCAATCTACAAAATCTCATATGTTCTTTGCGTCTTGTATCAAAGCTACGTTTTGTGGTCCCGATGTATACTTTTCCACATGAACAAGATAACTTATACACTCCGGAAGATGATAAAGGGTTTGACACATCTTTAGGTGATCTTAAATGTTCTTTAATTTTTCTTGTAGGTTTAAAAATAGTCCTAATGCCATATTTGATTAGGATTTTTCAATTCTATTTGTAACATTAGCTATAAAAGGAAGAAAAGCAGTACCAACATTAAGAACTGGTTTTTCTTTAAGGTTACGCCTAGAAGGTGTAATAACATTATTAATATCTGTAAGTGAATATCCATTATCTTGTAAGGATTTTCTTAAATATTTATATTCATCATTCAAAATTCAGGGTCACAAATTCGTTTTGCTCGATCTACTAAAGATTTAATTACACTAATTTTTGACGTGGATGGTGGTTGGATAATTTATGAAGGTATCTATCAGTGTGTGTCGGCTTTCTGTAAACCTTAAAAGATAGTGAATTATTATTTTTAGATATTAATATGTCAAGAAATGGTAAACTTCCATTAGTTTCTTTTTCCATGGTAAACTGAATACTAGGATGTATACCATTTATAAAACCAAAAACTCATGCAGTGCTTCTTCTCCATGTCTCCAAATAACAAATGTGTCATCTACATATCTATACCAAACTGAAGGTTTTTAGGTGTATTTTGTAACGTTAATGTTTCAAATTTTTCCATAAAAATTAGCTATAACAGGACTAAGGGGACTACCCATTGCTACACCTTCAATCTGTTCATAAAATTTACTATTCCACTGAAAATAAGTTGTAGTAAGACAGTGCTGAAAAAGAATGGTTATGTCCTTTGGAAAAGATGATCAATGTATTCAATATTTCTTTTAGAGGTACTTTTGTAAAAAGTGAATAACATCAAAACTAACCATTATATCACCCTCTTCAATTTTGAAACTATGCATTTTTTCAACAAAGTCGGCAGAATTTTTAATGTAATGGGTGTTTTTCCTATATGAGGTTGTAATAACAATGTAAGATGTTTTGCAAGGTTATATGTAGGAGAACCAATTGCACTAACAATAGGCCTTAAAGGAATATTAGGTTTATGAATTTTGGTAAACCATATAGTTTTGGTGAAATAGCTTCAGAGTTAGATAGTTTCTTTTTATTTCTTCAGGAATAGATGATAATTTAATCAGCTCTTTAGTTTTTAAAAGAAACTTTTTGTTGGATCTTTTGGTATTTCACGAAAGTTTCTGGTCCCAACCATTGTTCTATCTTAGTGTTATAATCGTTCATATTTAATATAACAGTTGCATTACCTTTATCTGATTTTAATATTATAATACTTTCATTGCGTTTAAGATCAAGTAAAGCACGTCGTTGACGAAAGGATAAGTTGCTCTTTGGAGGTTTTGTTTTACGTAATATGTTAACGGTGTTATATCTAACTTCATTAGCAGCATCAAAAGGTAATAATCTAATGGAGTTTTCGATGTTGGAAATTATATCTTCAAAAGGTATTACTCTTGGTGTTATCGCAAAATTTCCTCCTTTAGAAAGCGCTTCAATAGCATAATCTGAAACAACATTATCAGAAAGGTTTATAACTGTTTTTTTATAATTAATAGATGGTCTATTATTTTGTTGTTTGTATAATTTATTAAATTTTTCTTTCTGACGTTGACATGAGATGTCCAAATTTATTTTCATAGATTTAAACGTTATACCTAGAATCAATTTTATCCCAATCTTCTTTATTCAATAAGATGAAATTTCTAAATGTAAATAAAAGATTTTTATCGGTGTAAATAACTTCCTTAAAGTATTGACTAGAAGAGATTTATTTTCTGTAAATATATCCTGTATAAATTCTTTAATATGATAAATGGGAAATTTGCAGAAAATTAAAGTAAGTAAGATGGACAAAATGTATTGGTCCATTTTACGAAATGGTGGCATTAAAAATGCACAAACGTTAGTCAGGCTAACAATGAACAGAATTCAGAAAATTCCGTTAACTCCTGAGAACCGAAATAAGCAACACAATTCCGATCAATTCATTCGACAACTAGAATGATGACTTACCATTTACCAATTTCCTACAATAAAAAGGTGCGTGGAATTACCAACATCCGCAAGATGTTAATTTAATGCAATTATTAATTTTTAACAAATTTAATCGTACTCAATTCTGCAAATAGGAGCTTTAACCTTTTAAATTTCAATAACTGTCTAGTTAATACCTTGAATAACAAATGTGTTATTAAGATTTCCAAATGTAAAATTTTTATTGATTGAAAGTATTAATTTAACCTTAAATATATTTTTTTTATAATAATTATAAAGACCTTTTTATCAAATTATTGTTTATTAAAAAATTATATCCGATTATTAAATTATTATTAAATCAATTTTTATCTTATGTAAATTAATTATTAATTATTTAAATGGTATTTTTTCAAATTAATTTAAATTTTAAAGTATTTTTAATTAGATGTGAACGCCATTTAGGGAAATAGTCCTTAAAATTTTTGGGGGTAACAAACTTAATTTTTTTGGGTTGAAAAATTTTTTGGGGCAAAAGATATTTTTAAAACCCAAAAATTTTAAAAAGAAAATTTTTTTAAATTGGGAAATTTTCTTTAAAAAATTTTTTTTTTTTTTAAAAAATTTTTTAAAATTTGGTTTTTTTAAATAAAACACCAAAATTTTAATTTTTGTAAAATTTTTAAATTTTAAAACCCTTTTTTGAAAATGTTTTTTTGGGGGTTAACCCTTTAAATGGCCAAAAAAACCCTTATTCAAAATTTTTTTAAAAAAAGGGTAATTTTGAACCCAACCCTGGTTTTTTAAAAAAAAAAAATTTGGCCAAAACAATTTAAACCAAAAATTTTAATGTGAAAAAACAAAAAAATTTTAATATTATATGAATTATTTAATTAATCAAATGCTCGAAAAAATTCTAAACACCATCTGCAAAATAATTGAATAGATGGTTGATTCCCTATTTGATATAAATTTAAGTAATTTGACACTTTCCATTGGCAGATTATAAACATTGATATTTGAAAGTTTTTATGAAAATTAAAATGCGAGATGATAAAACTCTTGTGATGCAGTGCTAACTCGATGCAGATGGTGTTTCAAGAATGGGGTTTATTCGAGCATTTGATTAATTAATAGTAAAATTCAGTATAATATTAAATTTTATTTTTTTGTTTTTTGTCACTTTTATTATTATGATTTTGTTAATAATCAATAATTTGTTAATAGTTAGTTTAATTTGTAGATTAATTTTATTTAATTAAAAAATAATATGTCAAGGTTTTTGATAAAATTTAATTGTGTAATTTGACACTTTCCATTGGCAGATTATAAAACATATGATATATGGGAAAAAATTTTTATGAAGAATTAAAAATGCAAAATCCAATATGGCGTCCATAAGAAAATCGGTTTTGCATTATCTCAAAATCTAGTAGGCTAGATTTTTAAAATCATTTTGAAATCCCTTTAATCCTGCAAAAATCGTGGATTATCTCTTGCAAAAAAAAGATTTTTAGAAAACGCATATTTTCAGTTATCACCCTGTTCTAGTAAATGGAAATTTTTGACATGTAACCATTTACTTTTTATAAGACGCAACTTTTCTCCATTTAACCATCTTCTATCTCGGTTTAATATATATTTAAAAACTGAAATTTTATATATATATATATATAAATATATATATATATATATATATATATATATATATATATATTGAATTTAAATTTAATAAAAGATTTATCGGTTTTAAATTTATATAGTATGCAAGTTTAAATAAGATTGAGGAAGTATGTTCATTTAAAAATGAGTGTAAAATATGGTTTTGATGTCAAACATTTTTTAAAGGTTGTTAATTCATAAAACAATGAGCTAACCAGTAGATAGAAAGGTCCACGATTCATTTTGTATGATTAGTATTATATTTAAAATTTACATTTTAACAATTTATTTGAAAAACCGTGACAGATATTAATCACATGAAGTAATAAAATGTAAAAATTGTATGAAACAATGTCCTCGGAACTATAAGAAAGTGTTATGGTACGAACACAAACATCCACAGACAAATTTGTATAAGAAGATAGTGACTTAGAAACGTAGTTAAGAAATGAACAACATTTTTATGTGATATTTAATATAAGTTACAATTTGTAAAAAATTTAAAAAATGTGTTAACAACATGGAAATGTGAAAAAGACAAAATTATGAACTATGGAAACAAATAAAAGGGTTTATTTAGAGACACTATAAAACATATTAAATGAACATTTCGGATACAGACGTTTAAAAGTTGTAAATTTTATAAAGTTAGGTTGTTATATTTAAAAACAAATTTATAGTTTTTTACAGGATAAGATAAGTTTAAAATAAATTATAAAAGCAATAATAGTAGGTTTTATTTTGAAATTAACAGTAAATATGTAAAAACATAAATTAAAAGGTTGATTAACTACCAAAATTAAGATATGAAATGGAAATTTTAAAATTAAAAAATGGGTTGAAATATGTTTTCTACAGTTTTTATGTAGTTTGAATATGATTAGTTTAGTTGTAAAAATAAAATTTGTTAGATATTAGTAAATTTAGATTTTATTTTATCAAAATGTAAAATTTTGAAGGAAATATTTGGGTCCTTTTAAAAAATTGCCCTGATTCCAAATTTGTATTTAAAAAGCAAATGAGGTAATTTGAGAAAGTTAGGCACAATTTATGTTTTAGTTAATTTAACAATTTTGTTTAGACCAATCAGATGCTAGGATCTTTTGTTAATCAGAAAAAAAGAAAATTTGGTATCCATGAGAAAAGTAAAGGAATTGCCCTGATTTCTTACCTCTTGCCTTTGTAATTTTTGTGACAAAAGTCAAAGTGCTAGTAGTGTTTTTTTAACATGTGTTAAAGGTTTTTAACATTATCATTTGAAACGCGATCAAAATTGAGATTTCAAAACAATTGTTTAACCATAAAAAATTTAAAACAGGTTAATTATAATTGTCGATAATTTGATTTGTTTCATTTCGAAATCGTGTTTAAACATCTGTGCATTTTTTTCAAAAAATTTCAGTTATTATGGTTTTGGTGTTTTTTTTTAAAGTTGAGATTATAAAATAAATTTAATTTCTTTCGGCATCTAAAAAAAAGTGCAAGTAAAATAAGATTGTAAATAAGAATAAAATAAGTTTAAATCTTAAAATTATCAAATATTTAAATCAAATTTAAATATACATCTAAAATAAATGTTTGGTTGTTTTACTTTTTTTTTAGTACAATGGCTCTTTGAAAAGCGAAGGATCGATCCACAAGGATGTTTAATGTTAGGACTCGTAGCTTTGGGAGGTAGCATCGCGAAAATTTTATTATTGTAATAAACGTTTGTCAAATCGCCATTGTTACCACGATAGAAAAGATAAAGTGGATTTTAATATTTGAAAAATCGTAATTTACTGTTTTCAAAATATTTTTATTTATATATTTTACCTAAGGAATGTAGGATTGTTTGTAACTAATATGTATGTAAACACATGAGGGGAGGGCATCCGCTTAAAAATGCTTTTGAAGGGCGTAACAATCATTGGAATTTTTCTTAACGCTCTTGATGTAAAATGTCATTCTAATGATTAAGGGAGACCCCGATGAAAAATATCTTTGTTACTGGGAAAATCGAGACGCAAATAGAAGGTTGTTACGGTATATTTTAAAATTAAGATGAATAATTATAGAAACTATTCCAACATAAGTTAGAGTTTCTTTTTTTTTTTATTACTTTTGAAAACGGGGTGGTTTTAAGTAGATATAGTTAGTTTGAAATCAGGGGCAGTTACAATCCAAGGCCAGATCAATTTTTTTAATTAAACCTTCATTGTAAACAGTTTGTCTTTAAAATAATTCGTGGTACATTTTCTTTTGAATTCGCCAACACTAAGTTCTTTTCTTTCGGGGTTAAACCACGTCTATTAACGATTTGTGCCTGTAATCAATTAGGGAATATTTATTCAATGTAAGTATGTATTTTTATATAACTGAAAGCTCGCAGCAATAGTTTTACGTCTAGATAACAAAATACCAAACATTGTCTTGCAAAGGTATCTTATTCGTACGCGGACTCATTGCTGAAATCTGCTAAAATAAAAGGACAGTACAGGCCTCTCCTTGGTTTTGTGCAATTAGCATTGTTGATTGTTTATATTTATAATTAAATGGCTGGTGAAATATAGGATAATTAATTGTAAAAAATTGCCTGTTGGTACAAATCCGACCATTAACACCTCAATTTTATATTTATTGTTTTATATGTTGTATAGGTAAATGTTAACGAGAGAAATATGTTTCCACTAAACTCATATATATATATATATATATATATATATACTATATATATATATTTTTATTTTATATATATATATATATATATATATATATATATATATATATATTTTATATATATATATATATATATATCGGTCGGTTAGTGATCCATTTATAACGTATTTAACTTTGAAATGAATTTTTTATTTCAGTTTTTGAAGTTGAATTATTTGCGAGCTGTTTATCTTTGTATGTAATTACAATGTGATTTTATCTGTTTTCTTTTGTTGCTTTATTTACCAGTGAATTTTACTGTTGTTGTATTTATTTGTACCGTGATTTGCTTTATTATTTTATGTGCTTATAACTTAAAGACCGGTATGATTGGTTTTTAAAAACCCTGTTTGGTTACGATTTTTATTATGATTTTATTTTGATTATTTATGACCCAATTGTGAGTGTGACTATTTTTTTTATTGTGTTTCGTGTAACTAAACTGCTTTTTTCATTTTCTTTAATGTTATAATTTTGTACGCACTTTCCTGATTTAATGGTGTTTTGTTATATATTTAACCCTTTCATTGTTTTTTTTGTTATTTGATTTAAATGTACTTGTGCAATTGCTTAAAGAATAAAGTGGGTTTTATTGGGTTCTTTCCCACAATAGAATTAACAGCTGAACCAGGTGTGCCAAGTTCATTGATTTTAATTTGAGTAGTTTCATCTTTTACCTGCTCGCATGATGCAAACATACCTTATCCAGACTCTTTTAGATAGAATAATGTACCTAACACTAGACGGCCATTTTGTTTGATCAGGTTTGAGGTTTGCGAGTAATAAATATCAGACTTTAAAATTTTAAATTTCGAATTTAACCAACCCTGTACCAAAACAGTTTCAAATAGTAATACAAAAAATTTGGAGCACAATGTATGTCTAATGTAATAATGGATGCATTCC
Source organism: Vesta saturnalis (assembly GCA_036346205.1). Lineage (NCBI taxonomy): Eukaryota > Metazoa > Arthropoda > Insecta > Coleoptera > Lampyridae > Vesta > Vesta saturnalis. Next base: position 124,014 of record JARFJB010000315.1, read on the forward strand.
TTATAATTAAAAACTATAGTAACCTGTTTACATTTATTTTAGTTTAGTGGATTTTTTCAAAAAAATATAAACCTGAAACTATACCATGATTTTTGTTTAATAGTTGGTCATTAATTTGTAACATTTTCGAAGTTTTACTGAACATTGGACACACACACACATATATATATATATATATATATATATATATATATATATATATAAACAAGGCAAGTGAACATGACTTTCGTCCGGTGATTTATGTGCGGCAAAAATACAGCCAAAAACGTGTGAAATGTATTAACTTCAATTATTATGACAGCCAAATCAAAATTAAAAGTTAAAATTATTGAAATGAAAACATCGCATGCTTGAAATCACCTTGAAAACGATATTCTTGAAATAAAGTGATATTGATTATTTAAAATCAATCATAAAAGACAAAAATATGTTAATTAGTGTTTTGAGTGATAAAGTCAAACTTTAGAAAAAAGTTGACACTATTGAAAACTGTGAAGTTTAAATTCATCTAATTAAATCAAAGACAACGAGGCCATGGGTTTCTGAAATACTAATAAAACAAAAACTGTCACGGAAACCGTAAAAAAAACATTTCTACTAACAACCAACCTAACAAAATAGTAATGTAAACAAGTTAAGGAAAGTGATCGTTTCTTTTGTATCCTTGACAACAAAAGTAGGGAAATATTGGAAAGATAAATCCTAACGACTTACCCAAACGTTAAAACAAAAAGATTATGTGGGACTAATGAATGTAAATATTGGTGTTGGAGAACATATTTATGTTGCAAGATTAAACCAGATCTTAAGTAAATGCTAAACGAATTTTAAAACTAACAAGATTTGTGACTTTAAATGTGAAAAATGCATTAACATGAGAGCTAAAGTTTCAAAGTTTCAGTTTCAAATCAACTGAGTGCAATTACGAACTGCAATACTTTCCCAGGAGTCATCATTAAGTTTTACAGCATCTAAAATTGAGAATCGACACAAAACGACGGTGTAAACACATCTAATAATATATTTGACGATACTAAAATGACAATGACTTTGATCTTTTATCGTTAAACGTTGCTCCATCAAAGCGACAAACTAGCACAGCTAGACATTGATATTCCTAATGTAAATATTAAATTTTATATTTGAACGAATTATGATCAACCAACCCACCATTCACCTGATTAATAAAGAAATATTTATTAGGCTAATTTCTCTAAAAAATCCGGGGTTAATCTGGTCAAATGAAAATAAAACCTTTAGATCTTGAAAAATTTTGCATCGAAAAATTGTAGAAATCTGTTTTGAAATGGTTTAAAGTCAATATGTGTATATTTTTTAATTTTATAGGTCACCCACCGGAGACCTTAGAGTATTTTTAACTAATTTAAACTCAATGAAATGTAAACTTTCACCATTAACACCATAATAAAATACTTATCTTTTTGGGGTTTTTAATGGTGTACTTTAAATTATACAATCTAAACGTTTCGATAACACTTACAGTTATCTTCGTCAGTAGTAATGTTTGTTAAAATTGTTAAAGATGTAGTAAACAATTTTGTCAAATTTGAAAAATTCAAACATAAACATAAGCCTGCTATTAATATAACAGTTTGGGAAACATAAAGCAACTATAAAATTTTTTAGTAAAGAATAACTAGGTCATAAAATTAAATTTATTAAACTGCCTCAAAGATGACAAACCAGAACTCTCTACGACGAAAGCTAACAATGAAATTTGCAGCCAAAAACATTTAAAAAATTTAATCGAGTTATGATGTAAGTGTAAAGTTGTGAAAACTTCAATTTTAAAATGATAGAAGCATTCACAAATCAAACATTACATCAAATAAAATAACCCAGTTAAATCTAACAAAGAGATATCTTTATCAATAATTGGAAGTGTTATTAACAATGAAAAGCACAATGCAGAACGTTCTTTTAATTTTCAATTTTAATTTAATTTCAACTACTTATGTTAAATTATAGTGCTGTTAATTTAACATATAATTGGAAACATTTGCTTCAAGGTCTAGGAAAAACACAGCAAAAACCTAGACATACCAAAAGTTAAAATTAAAATCAAAATTAAGTATCATTATGCTTTTTTTTAATTATAAGATGCCAAAACCTATTTAAACGGAGATTTTCTTCTTGTTATTAAAATTATTCGGGTGTTTATATATTTCAATAGCTTCAGTTGCAAACGAACATAATAATGGTTTGTCTTGACAATATTTTCATATTGTCAAATTGAATGTCATGATTTAGATTATTCAGGGCATGGTCAGCCACAGCAGACCTCTCTGGTTGACCCAATCTACAAAATCTCATATGTTCTTTGCGTCTTGTATCAAAGCTACGTTTTGTGGTCCCGATGTATACTTTTCCACATGAACAAGATAACTTATACACTCCGGAAGATGATAAAGGGTTTGACACATCTTTAGGTGATCTTAAATGTTCTTTAATTTTTCTTGTAGGTTTAAAAATAGTCCTAATGCCATATTTGATTAGGATTTTTCAATTCTATTTGTAACATTAGCTATAAAAGGAAGAAAAGCAGTACCAACATTAAGAACTGGTTTTTCTTTAAGGTTACGCCTAGAAGGTGTAATAACATTATTAATATCTGTAAGTGAATATCCATTATCTTGTAAGGATTTTCTTAAATATTTATATTCATCATTCAAAATTCAGGGTCACAAATTCGTTTTGCTCGATCTACTAAAGATTTAATTACACTAATTTTTGACGTGGATGGTGGTTGGATAATTTATGAAGGTATCTATCAGTGTGTGTCGGCTTTCTGTAAACCTTAAAAGATAGTGAATTATTATTTTTAGATATTAATATGTCAAGAAATGGTAAACTTCCATTAGTTTCTTTTTCCATGGTAAACTGAATACTAGGATGTATACCATTTATAAAACCAAAAACTCATGCAGTGCTTCTTCTCCATGTCTCCAAATAACAAATGTGTCATCTACATATCTATACCAAACTGAAGGTTTTTAGGTGTATTTTGTAACGTTAATGTTTCAAATTTTTCCATAAAAATTAGCTATAACAGGACTAAGGGACTACCCATTGCTACACCTTCAATCTGTTCATAAAATTTACTATTCCACTGAAAATAAGTTGTAGTAAGACAGTGCTGAAAAAGAATGGTTATGTCCTTTGGAAAAGATGATCAATGTATTCAATATTTTTTTAGAGGTACTTTTGTAAAAAGTGAATAACATCAAAAAACCATTATATCACCCTCTTCAATTTTGAAACTATGCATTTTTTCAACAAAGTCGGCAGAATTTTTAATGTAATGGGTTTTTCCTATATGAGGTTGTAATAACAATGTAAGATGTTTTGCAAGGTTATATTGGAGAACCAATTGCACTAACAATAGGCCTTAAAGGAATATTAGGTTTATGAATTTTGGTAAACCATATAGTTTTGGTGAAATAGCTTCAGAGTTAGATAGTTTCTTTTTATTTCTTCAGGAATAGATGATAATTTAATCAGCTCTTTAGTTTTTAAAAGAAACTTTTTGTTGGACTTTTGGTATTTCACAAAGTTTCTGGTCCCACCATTGTTCTATCTTAGTGTTATAATCGTTCATATTTAATATAACAGTTGCATTACCTTTATCTGATTTTTATTATAATACTTTCATTGCGTTTAAGATCAAGTAAAGCACGTCGTTGACGAAAGGATAAGTTGTCTTTGGAGGTTTTGTTTTACGTAATATGTTAACGGTGTTATATCTAACTTCATTAGCAGCATCAAAAGGTAATAATCTAATGGAGTTTTCGATGTTGGAAATTATATCTTCAAAAGGTATTACTCTTGGTGTTATCGCAAAATTTCCTCCTTTAGAAAGCGCTTCAATAGCATAATCTGAAACAACATTATCAGAAAGGTTTATAACTGTTTTTTATAATTTAGATGGTCTATTATTTTGTTGTTTGTATAATTTATTAAATTTTTCTTTCTGACGTTGACATGAGATGTCAAATTTATTTTCATAGATTTAAACGTTATAGAATCAATTTTATCCCAATCTTCTTTATTCAATATGATGAAATTTCTAAATGTAAAATAAAAGATTTTTATCGGTGTTATCCAATAACTTCCTAGTAATATGTATTTGATTACGTAGAAGAGCATTTTCAGTTCTTCTGTAAATATTATTCGCTTTTTGTTATTAAAATTTCTTTTAATATAGATAAACTTTGGGATAATCTTTTGGTCTCCATCGTAATAAAAAAAAGTGACGAAATAATTTAATTTTATGACCTAGTTATTCTTTAAAAAAAAAAATTTTATAGTTGGCTTTATGTTTAAACTCTTATATTAATAGCAGGCTTATGTTTATGTTTTAATTTTAAATTTGACAAAATTGTTTTCATCTTTAACAATTTTTTAACAAACATTTACTGACGAAGATAACTGTAAGTGTTATCGAAACGTTTAGATTTTAAAAGTACACCATTAAAAACCCCAAAAAGATAAGTATTTTATTAATTTAAACTCAGTATTACAAAGTTTTTATAAGCCAAAATAATATTAATAAAGGTGACTTTAATGTAGACGCGATATTAAACAATCCCGAATTTATAATATTAAACAGCTTAACTTTGGCTTGATACAAACAGTTAAACACCCAACATGTTAAACAACCTCTAACACCATGACCATATCTACACTAATATTAGTTCTAAAAAGACCGTAGATACCCTATCTGATCATAAAAATTTTATGTAAGCTTGAAATTGTCTTTAATCTAAAGGAAAAAATTTTAATCATTTTTACAATATTGATAAATTCAAACACGATGTTAGCTTAGAAACCTGGGATAAAGTCCTTAACTCTGATGTAAACTCAAACGAATGTTTTAATTTATTCTATGATACCTTAAGCACATTTTGAATGTAACTTTAAAAAATATAGACCGGCACCATTAAACAATAATAAGGGCTGGATTACGGATACCATTCGCACTTCAAGTAACCAATTGAAAAAGTTATATTTAGCTGCAACAGTATCCCGTGTATTCTTACCAGTTTATAAACAATCAAAACGCAATCACAAAAATCTTATCAGAACTGCCAAACAAACATTCTTTGAGAATAAAATAAAAATGTTTTCCAATCCAACTCGTACGACATGGAATATAATTAAACAAATTAATAACCGTAACACTAAAAATCAATTACCAGATAAATTATTTAACTGCGAGATTTTGTTAAATACATCCACGGGCGTCGCTAATATATTTAATGATCTTTATATTGAAACACCTTACAGAATCATTAATAATATTCAACGACAAGGGCAACCTCGATTACCCAAAAGGAAACGCCCTATAGACAAAAGCATGGTAGTCTTACCATTCTCAGAGAACGAAATTTTTAACTTTCTGAATAAAATTAAAAACAAATACTCTGCAAAATACGATGATATCCCATGCTTTCTTCTAAAAGATGCATCAAGTTTATTGGTGAAACCTCTTACTGCAATAATAAACAGATCCCTACATGAAGGAACCTTTCCCAGCAAATTAAACATTTCGAAAATCATACCGTTGCAGAAAAAAGACGATCCAAAAAATATTAAAAATTATCGGCCAATTGCTCTAACATCTGTTTTTTCAAAAGTGTTTGAATACGCAATGCTAGACAGACTACAATCGTACCTAACCAAGTTTAGACTTCTAATAGACAATCAACACGGTTTTAGGTCTAAGAAATCTACTATGACTGCCCTACATAAATCAAACCTAAAACCAATCGACATAGGAGTTCCGCAAGGAAGTATCTTAGGTCCAATTTTGTTTTTGCTATATATCAACGACATTGTTGAATGCATAGATAAAAACTCTAATTCTCTAAGCCTAATATATGCAGATGATACCTCACTTCTTTCATCCAACGCCAATGATATTACTTTAGAACAAAACGTAAATATAACTCTAAGCAATTTAAATAACTGGCTCTCAAATAATGTACTTTTCTTGAACCACCAAAAAACAAATTCCATCCGATTTCGCCCACGTCAAAAATACAATCTTCCGGACCTTAATAATATTACCATAAATGGCACCAAAGTTTCTAATGTTACAGTTACTAAATTTCTAGGTGTACATTTGGATGAATCTTTGGAATGGACAGTACATTGCACATCAGTAGCAAATAGATTAAATTCTATCAGCTTTCAAATAAGAAATCTAAGACACTTAATTTGATTTCTTATTACAACGCTAACGTGTATAGCAGAATTTCCTACGGGATATGTTTCTGGGGTAACTCGCATGCAGCAACAAAGGTGTTTAAAATTCAAAAACGCATCGTGAGGATAATGAATGGGGCTGACTACAGAACGTCTTGCAAGCATTTGTTTGTCGACTGTGGTATTTTAACCTTAACTGGTATTTATATTTTGGAAATCAGCAAATTTGTTTTCACCAATAAACACAAATTTCCTACGCAAAATAAGATACATTCACACGATACTCGCATAAATGCAAAGTTTAGACTCCCTGCGTTTCGATTAAATATTACTAAAAACAATCCTAACGTATTGGGGTTAAACATGTTTAATAGTCTGCCTGACCGGATAAAAACTTCTTAATTAAACTTTGCCCCTACCGACTAGACGACTTCTTGTTGGTTAATGGTGCTGGATAGATTTCAACTTATGTAATTAACCTATTATTGACGTTTCTTATACATGTCTGTGTCAACAAGAATAAATGATTTATTATTAGATATTATTTATTATTATACACAAAAAAATAAGGAAAAAGTAAATATCTTCCCACATTTTTTTAAAATTCTGTAACAATAAGTCTAGTATTTCGTTAATCGGATACAGAGATTGCTGAAATGATTGTAACATCAAATGTGCTCCTAAAAAGAAAGGCATAGGATTTAACCATAACAATGTAAGGTAAAGGGAGGCAAGTGTAAATTAGGGGAAACTGTGAACACAAATCATAATTTTTTTATTCTTTTAAATTGGACATGCCTCTCTAGCAGGTGAAAGGTCTAAGATCAGTGTTGAAATATATAGCTAACCTCAAATTGATCGGACATATTGTTATACTTGATACTTCCCGTCCAATTGTTGACGTGCGTAACGGTATAGTGCTGCGAGTTTACCGATAATTCTTAAAAATTTGATTAGAACAAGTATCAGTTCATCATATTTGTTTAAATGATTTTTTAAGTAACTGGTAGTGTAGACTGTACTGTAAGGTGATTATTACTAATTTGAAAAATATTATTTCTAACCTCAATTACGTAGGTGTTTACACTTACCCCTTAAAATAACATGACCGGGGGAAGTGTGAAATATTTAAAAGGGACAGATATGGTGTGAACGTACCGAAGGAAAACACAGCCATCTTATTCCAAAGAAAGTTTACAGGCAGGAAATAAGAGCTAATGCGATGTCACTGAATATGGCCCATAAAGTGCACAAAATTCCGAAAGCAACTTTGTCTACTCATTTGTCAGGATAAAGGGGACAAAAAAGCAAAACACAAGCTAGAGCTACGTACCTTTCGGAAGTTGACGAAAGGGAATTAACTGAATGCTCTCAAACAATGGAACGTTGGGGTTTTGGTTAAGCCGGAAGGAGGTAGGTGTAGAACTAATTTTTGCTTCTTCTAAAAGGATGCTAATTTTTTTAGATATTGTATATAGTGGCCGAATTTGTTAAGAGGAACCTTTCAACGCCATTTAAAAATGGCATGCCAGGTGCCGATTGGTTCGTGAGATTTAAAAGACGTCATAATCTTTCGATCAAAAAATCACAGTGTTGAATTCTCACGATATAAGATATGTATTCCTTTCATAATTTTTGAGTTTTTTAATTTGTTGAAAAAAACGCTTGACGATCTACAATTACATGATAAACCCGAACTTATATGGAACATGGACGAAACGAGTTTGTCCATTGATCCATCCAAAACAAAGGTGGTAGGGGCTAAAGGCCAACCAAGTACAAGAATAACCAGCACTTCTGGTGGAGAAAACGTAACAATTTTATCTACAGTCAATGCTAAGGTGGGAAAAGCCCCGCCATTAATTATCTTCAAGGCAAAATTCGTGTGAGCCCAGTGTATGGCAACTAAAGAGGAACAAGAACATCATATGCTACAACCCGTAATGGTTGGATGGAATCTGAAGTATTCTTAAGTTTTCTAAAAACAATTTGAAACTTTATTGGTAATAGACGCCCCATATTATTGGTGTACGATGGCCACAGTACCCATGTTGATTCAAGAGTAGTCGAATTTGCTTGTTCTAATTCAATTGCAATTCTTAAACTGCCTCCGCATACCAGCCACATCTTGCAGCCACTCCGATATATCTGTTTTCAAATCTTTTAAGAGTCAATGGGATCAAGCTCTGTGTAAATGGCAAATATGCCATGTTGGGCGGAAAATACCCAATAAAGTGTTCTCATGATTAGTAGGTAAAACAAGGACAGGTATCAAACGAGACATTATTGAGAGTGGCTTTAGAAAGACAGGACTACGTCGGTACAACCCTCAACAAATACCACGGGTGAAATTTGATCCTGAACTGTTAGCAAAATGGGAGAAAGCACAAAACAACCAGGAACCCACACCTTCAACTTCTCATTTTTCCACACAAGAAATTCCAGATTGGCATAACAACCAAAAGTCTCCTGAAGATAAAGAAAATGATCTTACTGCTTCTAATGCAACCTTCAAGCAGTTATTGCTCAACACTGTTAGATAGTCTAAAATTATGCCTCCTATGAAGAAGAAAAGAGTTGCTGCAGGCGCAGAAGTAATAACTAAAAGCATTGCAGATGAAAATACTTCCAGACATACAAAAAAAGCTTCAAAGGCAAGATAAATTAGTAGCAGTAGTAGTGATACCAATAATACTATTTTCCTAGAATTATCACATGATGACAGTTTTCCTGAAGAAGGTGAAGGAGTAAATGACAACAGTACAAATGTAGAGGTTGGAGCGTTTGATTTAATACGTTTTGCAACCAAAAAAAGCCTAGAATATTATGTAGGAAAAATCACAGACAATGGTGATTATGGATTAGAAGTGGCATATTTAAAAAAATCTAAAGGAAATCAATTTTGTTGGCCTCAGTTGGAAGATGTGTCCTTCGTTAATGATAATGACATCGAGCGCATTTTACCAAAACCATTAGGTTTTTTTTTAATTGTTCATTGGAAAAAATTTCTTTTAATGTAGGCTTCAGTTCAAATGTTATGCCCTAAAATAACCATTTTGGTTTTATAAGTGATTTAACCAGGGTTGGCAGATATATATCAAGTGATATATATCATGATATATATCTTGATATATATCCGATATTTATTGATTGATATATATCATGATATATATCACTTATTAATTTTTTACAAAATAAATACCCAGAGTGAAAAATTCTTGATATTTTGAATAAAAATAAAAACGTGGCAACAGTGCGTTTTGCGGTTACAACTTACAATTCATAGATTCCCTGCTTTTGGTTTAGGGGATTCACAATATGACGCCGACGATTGCACGGTTTTCGTTTCATAGGCGATTCCCCGGGCTTTGTTTACTCTTTGTAGGTGCATCGCGCACACAACTCGTTAAATCAAATTTATATTACGTCGTATGTTTGTTCACCTTTAAGCTTTAAGCGTGTTATAACGTGACTGTTTTCGTTTTCAAGTATCTAGACGTATTTGTTTTACGAAGAAAATGCCGAAAATAAGCATCCTGTGGGTTAATTTTGAGTGTAAAATTAAAAAGGCAATTCCGGTAAATGGGTGTGTAAAAGTCCAAGAAGGAAATGCAAGGTGTACCTCAAGAATGATGAACCACTCAAAAGTATGTACAGGCCATGCAGAGACTATCTCAGATCCAGAATCCGAAACTCACTCAAGGGATTCAAATGGTAAGGACTGTAAGGAGGTTGATTTAATATCAAACAAGCAAACAGGTAATCATATTACGAATTAATTATGTCTTATTTTTTTTAAAACTCGCAGATTTTTTTGATGTTTTAAAATGAAAATGTTTAATATGTATTAAATTCCTGTATCCGTCCCTGAAGTAAACTTTTTCAAACCGATTGGGGGTCTTATACAAAAGTGCATTCTATTTCTATTTATTTGTAATTCAAAAATCAAAATTTTCTATAAATATAGGTAATCATATTTAATTATTTTCAACTTAATTTAACTTACTAACTAATTAACTATAAAAGTTTTTATTGTGGATTTTCAATTATTCAGGATTAAATATAATAGTGTCTCTGCCTCTCTGCAATGTTGGTTACATGCGAAAAAAAAAATCAGAAACTTGTCTTCAAACAATAAATTCTGCATGTCTGACAACTTAAAAAACATAATTGACTTGGTTATAATAATTTATTTTTATTCATTATAGACCACCAACCTCGACCCTCAACATCAATGGTAACTTCACCAACAAATGAAAACATCAGATTAGAAAATCCTTCCAGCCGTCAACAGGAAATTGAGGTAGGAGATATTGTGTCAGAGGCTTCAATAACAGACAGCTTTACCAACTCCATCTGGCAGTAGTATTGGCATGGAAGTGGCAGTACATTGTGTTGGGATAGTTTTATACAACAAACATCAAAAATACAATCTACAGAACTAAGTCAAAACAAGCCGAGACCAGCGAAAATTGACGAACAGAAAATCTCATTTAAATGTGTTAAAGATGCTGACATAATTTTTACGTCAGAGTCTTACGCGAAACGTATATCTTTACAAGTGGGCAGATATTTCTATGCTACAAATACGCCTTTCAATCATGCCCATCATGCAGAATTTCAAGAGTTATGTAAAATAATGAGGCCTGGATATAAACCACCTTCAAGGCGTCAAATTGGTGGGCAAATTTTGGATGATACCTATCAGTCAATCTTGGAAGAGTGTGAACAGAAACTAGAAGGTCAGGTCGTCTCCATGTCTCTGGATGGATGGAGCAACATTCATAACGAGCCCTTTGTATGCTGCTCAATCATGACTCAAAGTGGAGATTCCTACTTAGTGTCAACTCTTGACACATCGGGACATCCACATACCGCGGAGTATTTAAAAGAAGTGGCAACAGATGCAATCCAGAAGACGGAACAAATCTTTGGAGTGAAAGTAGGAAGCTTCGTTACCGACAACACGGGCAACGTCTTGAAGATGCGAAAAGAACTTGTCAAAGATGTTGAGATAATTCACTATGGATGTTCTGCTCACATCATTAATTTGTTTGCAAAAGACCTCTATATTCCAGGAGTCACCGAGCATATTTTAAAAGTTATTAAATACTTCAGAAATAAGCATTTACCAGCTGCTTTGTATAAGGAAATGAAAGGGAAAAAACTAGTTATGCCTCAGGTAGTCCGTTGGAACACAATGTGCGATGCAATAAAGTCATATTTGGATCACTGGGGAATATTGGTCCAGCTATGTCAAGACCACCAGGATGTTGTCGATAAAGAAATTATTAAAATAATTAATGATACTCATATTATGAAAAATGCGATAGATATCATGAACCGACTTAATCCCATTAGTATTGCATTAGATCGTATGCAACGGGATCAAACTACAATTGGAGTTGCAGTAGAGATATGGCACCAACTGGAAAAAGATTTGGGAATGAAGGATCAATCCAGTATGGTAAAAAAAGCGTTTGCCAAGAGGAAAGATATGTCGTTGGGATCACATCATTATTTGGCGAATATGGTCGATCACAGATTCTTAAGCCAAAATTTAACACCACCCCAAAAACAACAGGCTTTCGATATTCTGAATTCAATAAACCCAGAATTTGTTCCACTTGTTATGGCTCTTACTACAAAGTCTTCTCCATTTCCAAACTATTTATTTTCCGCACTATTTCAAACAACAAACCCCATGATTTGGTGGAAATCAGTTGCGATTCCTGAGTCGGAATGGCCCAAAAAGGAATTTTTGTGAGCAGTTATTCAGTGCAGTAGCGGCAACAGCTGGTTTAGAAAGAATTTTTTCAAGCTTTGGAATAGTTCAATCTAAATTAAGAAATCGTCTGGGCAACGAAAAAGCGAGCAAACTAGTATTTGTTTTTAAATGTTTAAATCAAAATACCGATAAAAAAGCCAAAAGCTTGGACTGGGTCTTCTCAAAAAGTGATGGAAGTCGTGTTAAGTGAAGATAATGATGATATTCCTTTGGCCCGATTGTGCGAAACTTAAAAATATGTCAAGCGACAAGTTATTTTGATATTTATGTAATATAAATGTTTAGGAAAATGTTATTTTTTGTTACTTAAATAATAATAATTTTTTTTGTCTGGTTTTTTGTTATTTTAAACTAAAGTTTGATTTTTGTTGTTTACCAAAATAAAGGTATTTTACGTTTCATGTTTTTTTTTTTGCATACAGCCTAAGAACGAAATTCCTGATATACTGGGTGTCCCAGGATATTTGGACACATTTTGATCATGAATGCTGCCTAAACGGAAAACGATAGAAACCTGTCGTTTTCACTGGTGTACTTGACTTAGCCCAAAGTTTTATTTTAGCTATAAAACAATTTTTTCACACGAATACAAGGTGTTTTAAAAAAATTGCCATTTTTTAAAGCGAAAATAATGAAGTTTTTTAAATATAACATCCTGTATATTTTGCTGTCAGCTTGAAGATGTAATCTTCTACTTTCTAAAAATGTATAATATGGTACTATTTACTCCAAAAACAAAAGAGTTATGTAAGTTTTTATGCACCGACTGCATACATTTTAATCAGCACAGTCAGATACAATTTGCCAAAAGTTTTAGGTTTTTAAATGAACAACCCAGTACATTTAGACAATAGTACCTTACATAATACTTTTTCATGCTAGTTTCAAAAACAAAAACTAATCAGTAAGCTTAGGATCGGTTCTGGACAAGTGGTGGGCTAGAGATTACGCCAGTCGAGAAATAAAAACTATTTTTTAAAACAGTAAATAACCTTTAATAACAGATGATGAAGAACAAATAGAAAAACATAAAATAGGTTACTGCTAACTAAACATTATAAACCACTATTTAAATTTAAATGTTGAATATGTCCCGGTTTTCCTCAATACATTTGGTTAGCCGGCACTGAAGGTTCATGAAGGCATTAGCTAGCATTTCTTGTGTAATTCCGGCAGTAACGTTTCTAATATTATTTTTAATTCCTCTATATTGCGTGGTGCAGGATTATAGCACCTCTTTAAGGTATTCCCATAGAAAAAATCCGGGACCGTTAATTCAGGTGAATTTGCTGGCCACTCAATTGGTCCTGCTCTCCCTATCCACTTTTCACCGAAAGCTTGAGTAACGGATGCTCTCGCAATAAGTGAATAATAGGGAGGCGCACCATCTTGTTGAAAATATACCTCCCCCATATTACCATATTTCTGTACTTGAGGATAAAAGAATAATTCTAACATATCCGTATAGTTAACTCCAGTGACGGTTTGCTCAAAAAAAGAAAGGTCCATAAATGATCTCTTTGGTCACACCACACCACACGTTAACTTTTGGAGTATCTCGCTGATATTCATTAAAAGCGTCAGGGTTTTCAGTGCCCCAAATTCTACAATTGTGTTTGTTAATTCTGCCATCTATGTGCAATGTCCCTTCATCAGACATGATTATTGTAACTTCTGGTTGTTCCCTGTACAGGTCCAGGATTGTCTCGGACAGGAAAATTCGATTTATATAATCTCTCTCGCGCAACTTCTGAAAAGTTTGTATTTTATATGGTGTAAGTTTTAAAATTTTCATACACCTCTGTACTTCACTTTTAGAAAATTCGATTAATCCTGCAATTTTTCTTATAGAAATACGATTATTATTTTGGTGTAAAATATCAAGTATGTTTAAAATGCGTTCTAAAAAATCGGGATTGTTTTGTATTTTACCTCTTGTTTTTCTTTCAATTGATCCATTTCTTAGAAATGTTTGATACCATCTCAAAATAGAATTTCTAGACGGTGGATCTTTTTGAAACTGCATACGAAATTGCCTTCTAGTTTTAACAACAGAATTTGTTTTTGCGAACAACACCAGTTTGGGCTTTTTCTTGGTTTGTATAAATCATTTTTTCCTTAACACTACGGACACAACACGTATTTAGATATTGTTAACTAGAATATTAACAGTGAACTGACAGATAAATAACATAACTGTTTCACGTCAATTCCTAGGCCTACTGCAATCGAAAATAGTGTTCATTATTATGCATTAACACATGGCAAAGATTTACTTATAGCGTCTTCTATTATGTTGCTCTCAGATTGATCTAAAAGCGACCAGTGACGTCATTGACCTCTTCCAGAGCCCTTTGAATCCGAGCATGGGCATATTTTTATAATTTTTGGTTTAGAAGCATTAATCAGCAAAACGTATATCTAACCTACGTGTATACAGTAGGCGTACCTATATAAACTTATATAACTCTTTGGTTTTGGAGTAAATAGTACCATATTATACATTTTTATAAAGTAGAAGATTACATCTTCTAGATGACAGCAAAATATACACGTTTCTATCGTTTTCCGTTTAGGCAGCATTCATGATCAAAATGTGTCCAAATATCTTGGGACACCCTGTACATCGGATATATATCCGATATTATGATATTTTGATATTTATATAAATATCATATTTGCCAACCCTGGATTTAACTAAGTTTCACATTCATATCAGAATTATATGTAATGAATATATTTTTGTAAAGTTTATATTTCTTTATTCAAAAGTGTCTATCTTTTGAATAAAACGTTTAAAGGAAAAACTTGTTATGACATGTTTTTTGTTACATTAATAAGTAATTTACACTTGCCCTTTATTAACCCACTACTAAAATCAACGTGAGTAGTACTTCTGTTTACACTTACCTCAAATTTAGGGGCAAGTGTGAACAGTTCACACATTAAAAAAATTTTTTTTATCTTATTTAGAATAAATGTTCAATCAATACAGATAAGACAACGATTAAAAAATCTGTTCACACTTGCCTCCCTTTACCTTACTGTTTTTAAGAGGAAATTTCTTGTGATTATGGGAAATTTGAAATCTAAAACTTAGACAACTTTAAAAATTAATTATATCATAAAACTACTATTAATTTACGAAGATCCAAATGTTTTCCATAACTCACATTACATTAAATTTATAGTTATCTATAACAATAAACTCAAGTTTTCTATAAACAGCAGAATTTTCACACCAACTAGGCATTTGAGAACAATATAAATTCTGCATAAACACAATACCAACAATACGAAAATATAAACTTTCACCATTATTATACCTAATTAAAATACTTAAAATACTAATGTTCACAAATAATTTATGAAAAAGTAATAAATAGGTATCACCAACAAATAAATTATTGCTTACTACTATTTAAGTATATTTTGCCTTTACAATGGTATAGTGGTATTCTTAATGTTGTGCACTAAAACCAGATTTGGATGAGAACTTGTATGTATTTTAAGATGAATTTTAAAACTACTTATGTGATTTGAATTTGAATTCATTACTTGAAGAGTGTTTTTTACGATGCATTTTAAAATTACCTTTGTGATTTGTTGCATAATCACATTAGTCACATTTGAATTCATTACCTGAAGAGTGTTTTTTAAGATGACATTTAAATGTATCTACTCGATGTGTTGCATAATCACATTGGTCACATTCGAATTCATTACTTGAAGAGTGTTTTTTAAGATGTCTTTTAAAATTACCTACTCGATGTGTTGCATAATCACATTGGTCACATTTGAATTCCTTACTTGAAGAGTGTTTTTTAAAATGAATATTAAAATAATTTTGGCAATATGTTGTATAATCACATTGGCCGCATTTGAATTCATTACTTGAAGAGTGTTTTTTAAGATGAATTTTTAAACGACTTTTGCGATTTGTTGCATAATCACATTGGTCACATTTGAACTCCTTATTTAAAGAGTGTTTTTTAAAATGACTTTTTAAATTACCTAATTGATGTGTTACATAATCACATTGGTCACATTTGAACTCACTACTTGAAGAGTGTTTTTAAGATGACTTTTAAAATGATCTACTCGATGTGTTGCATAATCACATTGGTCACATTCGAATTCATTACTTGAAGAGTGTTTTTTAAGATGAATTTTAAAATTACTTTTGTTATTTGTTGCATAATCACATTGGTCACATTTGAATTCATTACTTAAAGAGTGTTTTTTAAGATGACTTTTAATATTATCTACTAGATGTGTTGCATAATCACATTGGTAACATTCGAATTCATTACTTGAAGAGTGTTTTTTAAGATGTCTTTTAAAATTACGTACTCGATGTGTTGCATAATCACATTCGTCACATTTGAATTCATTACTTGAAGAGTGTTTTTTAAGATGAATTTTAAAATTACTTTTGTTATTTGTTGCATAATCACATTGGTCGCATTTGAATTCATTACTTGAAGAGTGTTTTTTAAGATGACTTTTAAAATTATCTACTCGATGTGTTGCATAATCACATTGGTCACATTCGAATTCATTGCTTAAAGAGTGTTTTTTAAGATGTCTTTTAAAATTACCTACTCGATGTGTTGCATAATCACATTGGTCACATTTGAACTCCTTACTTGAAGAGTGTTTTTTAAAATGAATATTAAAATAATTTTGGTAATATGTCGTATAATCACATTGGCCGCATTTGAATTCATTACTCGAAGAGTGTTTTTTAAGATGAATTTTTAAACGACTTTTGCGATTTGTTGCATAATCACATTGGTCACATTTGAACTCATTATTTGAAGTGTTTTTTAAAATGACTTTTTAAAAAACCTAATCCATGTGTTACATAATCACATTGGTCACATTTGAACTCATTGCTTAAAGAGTGTTTTTTAAGATGAATATTAAAACAACCTTTGCGATGTGTTGTATAATCACATTGGTCACATTTGAATTCATAACTTGAAGAGTGTTTTTTAAGATGAATTATTAGATGACCTTTGCGATTTGTTGCATAAACACATTGGTTGCATTTGTATTGGTAACTGGAAATGTGTTTTAAAAGATGTCTTTTCAAACCCGATTTAGATTTTGCTACATAATGGCATTGGTCACATTTATGTTTAACCTTTGAACTGTATTTTAAAACATACTGTTTTAAACTTTCATGCATTGTTGTTGAAGTATCAAGTTGATTACGTTCACATTGTATGTTTGTGATGTGTTTGGCACTGTTTTCCTTTATGTGATCTGATTCCCTCGAGCTCACATCTTTTATTAAAGATGAGGTGTCTTCTTTCTTGATATTCACATCATCTGTAAAAATAGTGTTAAATTTTGTACTACTTAAACCGTAATCAATTTCACCTTTTATTAGATCACTATTTATCATAAAATGTTGGGTTAGAAGTAAATCTATTCCTTCTTCCACTTTAGGTTCAAGTTTAACAAGTGTCATATCAACCTCGTAAGACATTTCAAAGAATTCATGTTACTTAAGACCTGGTAGTTTGAAAAACAACCACAGAAGGATTAAAGTGATCGTCGGTTCTTTCTTGAAAACACGTTGTACCAAAACGGTACAGGATTGACCGTCGGTTAACTTCTCTGTTCAGGCCGTTCCACAATAAGTCGTTGTTGCCTGTTGGTTGTAATATCACAGTATACGTCTGCGAATGGAGTACTTGCACCATAGAGAAATTAAAAAAAAAGAGTTGTCTCTGACTTCTGACTTGCACTTTCTATAAAATACATGGAAAAATTTTTATTTTTTTTGCGCTTAGGTTACTGCGCATTGACGCTATATTATAATTGGCAGTCAACTAGAGTTCGCGGTAACTTTAAAATCCTTTAACCTAATTTTTTTTGAGGATGTGTTTGCTTTTCTCAATTTTTGCACAGATTATTGTCACATAACTCTGTCTTAGAAATATTTGCAACTAAGTGATGGGTAATTACTATTTTTGAGTAACTATCGGATGTTCTATAAGAGGTTGCGCTGTAGTTATTCCAAATTATCACTCATAAAAAGGTAAATTCATAGAGATGGATTTTGCTAATGTATTATCTATTAAGTAAAATAACTATTAAACTTCAATGCAATTCGCTTATCTATTTTCTTAGTAGTACTAGTAAGCATTGAGTGCATTTAATACCTACTTAGTAAAAAAAAACAGTTGTATCTAACAATTTATTCATTTATCATATACAAACAACATTACAAATGATGCAAGTTAATAATTTTATTACAAGTTTTATTAGTTTTGTTTGCTTTTATGCCTCTATTAAAAAATTTTAATACAAAAAATATTCTGATTCGAACAAATAATGCTAGTAAATAAACATGTTTAAAATCTGGGCATGAAATAGGAAAAGGTATAGTCTGCAATTGTTGTTGGAACAGATAAGCAACATTATTTTGATTAGATAGTTCTGGAAATTTTGTACAAAATAAGATTTCCAAATTTTTAATATAATTAATAAATAATTCGGAAGGCATTGTAAGATTCCTAAATTGATTTTAATATGCCCTAAAATAACTTAGTAAATTTGTATTGCATAATTCTAGGTCATTAGCACCGTATGCATTACTGCAGCTAACACAATAGGGCTTTACAAAACATTTTCTTAAGAAATACCCACTAATATAAGTAACAGCATTATGTTCAGGTAATTATAAGGTTTGATGATTTATGAGAAGTAATAAAAAACTTCGGTGCTTCAGATACATTGAAAACTGCATAGTTTAAACTATCACAGTTTTCTGAAGTTCCACTGGTTAAAACTGTATCTAAATCTTCGATACAGTTTGACCCTGTAGGTAGCGGATCGCGAAAATTTTATTATTGTAATAAACGTTTGTCAAATCGCCAATGTTTCCACGAGAGAAAAGATAATTAGTGGATTTTTAATATCTTGATAATAGGTCGTAATATACTGTTTTCAAAATATTTTTATTTATATATTTTTATCTACGGAATGTAGGATTGTTTGTAATTAATATGTATGTAAACACATGTTAGGGAGTGAGTGGCAGGTGCACGCCTAGAAAGGCTTTACTGAAGGGGCGTAACAAATCATTTGAACTTTTCTTATGCGCGCTCTTGATAAAAAAATGTCATGGGTCTAATGATTAATTGTGGCGATACGGGCACGATGAAAAAATATCTTTGTTACTGGGAAACTCGAGACCCGTAAATAGAAGGTTGTCACAGACGAATACATATTTTTAAAATTAAGATGTGCAATAATTACTACGAAACTATTCCAACATAAGTTAGTGTTTCTTGTTTTTTTTTTTATTACTTTTGAAAGACGGGGGTGGTTTTTAGGGAGTAGATATAGTTATGTTTGGATCGGGGGGGAAGGCAGTTACAGCGATATTTTCAATCGAGCCAGATCAATTTTTGGGTTAATTAAATCCCTTCACTGTAAACAGTTTGTCTTTAAAATAATTCGTTCGTGTACATTTTTTTTTTGAATTCGCCAACACTAAGTGGTCTTTTCTTTCGGGGTTAAATCGCGTCTATTAACGATTTGTGCCTGTGATCAATTCAGGGAATATTTATTCTAGTGTAGGTATGTATTTTTATATAACTGAAAGCTCGCAGCAAATAGTTTTACCAGTCTAGATAACATATTAAATACCAAACATTGTCTTGCAAAGGTATCTTATTCGTGCGCGGACTCATTAAGCTGAAATCTGCTAAAATAAAAGGACAGTACAGGGCACTCTCCCTTTGGTATTTGTGCGAATTAGCATTGTTGATTGTTTATATTTATAATGGTTGTAAAGGTGGATGGTGAATGGATATAGATACCGCAGTAGGTTATTAATTGTGAAAGGCAATTGTCTGTTGGTACACACTACCAAGCCAGACCATTAAACACCTCGAATTTTATATGTATTGTTTTTATATGTTGTATAGGTGAATGTGAAACCGGAGAGAGAGAAAGGCACGGTATGTTGCTAACGCACTCAAACTTATACATATATATATATATATATATATATATATATATATATATATATATATATATATATATATATATATATATATATATATATATATATATATCGGTCACGATGTTAGTGATCTAGTTATTTATAACGTACCCATGGAAGGGTTTGTTTTAATGGTTTTTATTTCAGTTTGTTGAAGTTGAATTATTGTCTGCGAGCTGATTTCTCTTTTGTATGTGTTTTATTACAATGTGACTGATGTATTTTGTGCTTTAGTTGTTACTAAAGAATTGGGTAAAATTTAAATTCCTTGTCTGTTTTCTTTTGATCCTCACATTTACCTTAGTACCTGTGTAATTTTACTGTTGTATTTTATATGTACCGTGATCTGCTTTATTATTTTATGTGCTGATTTACTTAAAGACCGGCATGATTGGTTTTTAAAAAGGGCCACGTTTGGTGTGAGTGTGACTGTATGTTTTTTTTTCATTGTATTTCGGTGTAACTAAACTGCCTTTTATTCATTTTCTCTTAATGTTATAATTTTGTACACACTTTAACATGATTTAATGGTGTTTTGTTATATATTTAACCCTTTCATTGTCTTTTTTGTTATTTGATTTATTAATGTACTTGTGCAATTGCTTATTTATGAATAAAGTGAGTTTTAATGGTGGTTCTTTCCCACAATAGTAGATTAACGGGCTGAACCACCGGTGCGCCAAGTTCGTTGATTTTAATTTGAGTAGTTTATTCATTATATATATATATATATATATATATATATATATATATATATATATATAATTAAAACTTTCGGATAAATATAAACTGCTAAATGTTAAAATGCCTAACTGTGAATATGATGATCCACATGAGTTTCTATGTTTTAGATTATTTAATATACGTATAGCTCAAGATATGGCAACTTCTGGCAGTTCCGTAAAACTGGATAGCGTATCTTAGGAGAGACTCAAAGTAGGCGTGATAAATCATCTTTGATACTTGTGGAGACACAACTTCTTTCAAACATCGCAGTGTGTGGTATACAGCGTTTAACTTATGATTAAGTATATCGATATGGGACGGAAACCTAGAAAGTGGCAAACATGTAAATCTAAGAAAGAGGTGGTGTTGACTGATCCCGGCGCAGTACGGTTGAATACTAAATCACTCGGAAAGGAAGCTAACAAATTGTTAAACATAATAAAATTTGTTTTGCTAACATTAACTTTTAACCCATTGCCTCTAAGCCATCTTTCTAACTTATGCAATAAGTTCCATGACTTGCAATTAAATTCCTCTTGACCACTAAAGGAAAAGGCAAAGCTGGTATCGTCTGCGTATTATATGATCAGTTACTAAACGGCCATTAATAAAAATATTAAATAATAGAGGACCAAGTACTGATCCATGAAAAGAAGTTTGCAAACCTTTTTACATTATTAGTCTTATGGGACATACATACATACTGCTTGCGACCACCTAAAAAGGAAAAAAACCATGCGAGCGGAACTTCCTTTATTCCATATTGCTCCAGTTTGTGTATAAGAAGACTGTTGTCGACAAGGTCAAATGCCTTTGATAGGTCGCAAAAGAGCGCTGCATAGAATTGCTTGGAGTTGATACAATTATAAACGAAACTTGGAAAGTCTTACATTTCCAGCTTTCTTGATTTATTGCTACAAAACTCATGTTGGCTTAAACGTTTATGCACAACTATTTTAATAATTTTTAAAAATACACTGGATATTGAAATTGACCTGCAATTCAAAATATTATCTCTACCACCATTTTTGTGCATAGGAACCACTTTTGATAAATTTAAATATGACGGCACTACACCTGTAGAAAGGGATTCGTTAATCAGTGTACTAGGAGGACCGGATATAATGCACACCACTTTCTTGACCGCCAATACAGGAATTTGATTAAAATCAGAACTATCATTTTTTTAAATTTCGTTAATTAGGTATATTATTTAGTTTACTTGGTGCGTAGGTGCCAAGAAAAATGACAAATTTATTATTAGTTTTATGCATTGTCTTTTAGACAAAAGATATAACTAATTTAGAATCGAACAGTAATCATTATAATGTAATCTTAAAGTATTGTTTGTGTTAAATTTCAAGAAAGTGTGTAACAGTCGCTTGTGCCTGCATGATATTCAAATTCGTTTTAGTAAACTATCGTTTACTTTTCCTAATACGACATTTTTTTGAGTGGAAAGTGTTTGTTAAAAAAAGATACTGAATTTGGTATTAATATCAAAATGAGGTGAGTATGTCTGTAAGTAAACAATTCATGTTCTAAGGCATTTTTAAACTTTTGGAAGTTTCTTTGTGTAAGGCATCTGTTAAGACTATATAGATTATTAGAATAAAAATTCTTGTTAATAGGTACACCGCAAAGTATTGCTTCATGATCGGAGAACCCTCAGTTAATGACAGATGGTACTGCGAGGGATACTATTTATGTATTGAGAATTGGCAACACTGGTATTGTCAGGTGAAATTTGTCACTGTCATCTTAAATTTTGACATTTTTAAGGTTATACGTACTCAGAACGTTTTGTCGTGCGAGCACTATTTGTGTTGTTTACAGTGAGTTGAAAATTTCATCTCAGCCAAAATATGGAATTAACTCGTGAAAATTTTCGAGCTATGATTTATTATGACTTTCGACGTGGTCTAACTCAAGAACAATGCATCAATCAACTGAATTCAACTTTTAGCGATGAAGCGCCATCTACAGCCACTGCATATCGCTGGTACATTGAATTCAAACGTGGACGTAGTTCGCTCGCCGATGAAGTTAAAGAAGGTCGTCCAAAATCAGTCGTTGTGCCGGAAAATATCGATGCTGTGCGAAAACTAATTGAAGAAGATCGTCGTGTGACATATCACGAAGTCGGGAGATGTTTAAGCATTACTATAACCTGCATTCATAAGATTTTGCACGAACATTTGTGTGTTCGGAAACTGTGTGCACGTTGGATTCCACATTTGTTGACAGATGCTCAAAAAAATACTCGATTGGTGGCATAAATTGATTACAAAATACAACTGTGGTGCATCCAAAGGGGTATACAACATCGTCGAAGGTGACGAGTCGTGGATGTATGCGTATGAGCCAGAAAGAAAAGGCCATTCCACAGTTGGGGTGTTTCAATGTGAAGCAAAGCCAACAAAAGTTGTTCGTTCTCGAAGCGTTAAGAAGCAAATGGTGGTGTGTTTCATCACTGTGGCTCTCGAAAATCAAAAGACCGTTAATTCAGCGTGGTATACGACCATTTGTTTGCCTGAAGTTTTCGGTAAATTGAGAGAAACCAACCCAAAACGACGAATTATTTTGAATCACGACAATGCCAGCTCACACACATCACATGCAACAAACGAGTACTTCGACACAGAAAAGATCGAATTGATGGGTCATCCGCCTTACAGCCCCGTCTTGGCACCCAATGACTTCTTCTTGTTCCCACTAATTAAAGATAAACTGCGTGGACAACGATTTTCATCGCCCGAAGAAGCAGTTGAGGCCTTCAAAACGCATGTAATAGAGCTACCATCTTCTGACTGGACAAAGTGCTTTGAAGGGTGGTTCAATCGCATGCAAAAGTGTATAGATCTTAAAGGCTATTATTTTGAAAAGCAATAAAAATATTTTTCATCAAATTCATTTGTTTATTCTTTCTATTCTCAATACATAAATAGCAACCCTCGTATTTGGTCACAACATACATTACTAAAGATGTTATCAAGCGTGCTTTGAGACGTCAAAGTTATTCTGGTGGGTAAATATATTAATTTCTGCAGTTCAAACGAGTTAAATAATGATTCAACATCTTTTGTGAATAAGTTGCAATCATTATCAAAGTGCACATTAAAATCGCCACGTAATAGCTTTTTTGGTTGAGACAGAAGTGATAATACTTCCTCTAGTAATTGAAGAAACTTATTGCAATTTTCACGACCTTTTGCTAAGGAACAGTTACTTCTGTATATGCAAAGGATAATATTATAGCGTGCAAAACCTTAATTTCAACATCTACCGGACAGATTTCAAATAAAAGGTCTTTGGAAAACTTTTGTATATTTGTTAACTCAAAATATGTGCTACCCCACCACGCAAATGTTTCGTTTTGCTAAACTTGCAATACAAAAATTATCAATACACAATAATATCTATATCAATAGATCTTTGTAAAAAGGTAACAAATTATAAAACTTAGTACAAACTTAAAAATTATTATCTAGCAAATCCTACTCGAGGTAACATTTTTATTTATGTATTTAATAAAATTAATAATAATTTTTGATTACATATTTACCTTTGAACTTATTCGTTCATAACAAAACTTATAATGATTTAGTACAAACTTATTTAATTTTCAAAGTAGTTTATTTTTAAGTTTGTTGACATTTTCTTCATAACATATTTTTGATTTTGAATAAACAATATTCACAGAGTTCATTTTTATTTACTGATTTATTTTTCTTTCATGTTTTGTATATCTTTCAAAATAACCAGTCTTCTCTGAAATATAGTCTTTCACAAGTTTCTTATCACAGTTAAGTTGTAATAAATTACCTATTTCTTCCTGTTCTTCTGCATTTAGACGCCTTTGCCACAAACTAAGATTGTGGTGTTCAATCGGGAAGGTGGAAAGGAGAGTGGAGTATTCACTCTGCAAGATGAAATTGTAGAGCAAGTGGATGAGCTGGTATCTGTGGGTAGAATGTTTACTGCAGATGGTACAATGGAGGGCGAGATTTGACGAAGGGTCAATGCTGGAAGAAAAGTGATTGGAAGTATGTGGACGATAATGAGAAACGAAAACATGAGCCTAGCTGCGAAACGAACAATCTATAATGGCCTGTTTGTCCCTTCAGTACTGTATGGAAGTGAGACATGGGTATGTCAAAAAAAGGCACGAAAGAAAAGTAAATGCCGTGGGTATGAGATTCCTGAGAAGTGCATGTGGTAAAACGAGAAGGGGCAAGATAAAGAATAAATGCATAATGGCGGAGTGTGCAAGAAAAAGACGACGATGGATAGATATAAGAGTAGTACATTACGTTAGTTTGGTCACATTGAGAGAATGAACTACGCAAGAATAACGAAACAAATATATGTGGGTGAGGTTAGAGGTAAGGCTGTGTCTGGTAGGCCACGTAAAACTTGGCTGAATGTAGCAGAATGTATGATAAAGGGAAGAAAGATAAGGAGTTTTTAAAAATAAAAGGGCATGCCAGAGACAATGTATGAATCTTGCGGAAGCTAGGGAGGTATGTGGAGATAGGAAACTATGGAGAAAGATTGTGAATGAAAATTAAGAGGTAGGGATTGTTTCGCCTACCCCGCAAGGGAATGGCATGAAGATTAAATTAAGTTCCTGCGTAAACGTTTATGTAATAGTTCATTTACTTCATAGTTGTGTGATTCAGATTCACATCTTGTATGGTTAAATGTTGACCATCTGAAGTTAAAGACAATTTCATTTTCATTTTGCACACCCCGTTTTCAAAGTACTACTATTTGTTTGTCCTGTACTTTTGAGTTTTGAGATTTCTACCATCTTTTACATATGCATATATAATTCTATAATCATGCAGGTTTTTGTTAGCTTTTTTTTACAATTTGTGGAGTTATTTTACTTGCAACAACTAATGTCACATGCTACGTGCATTATTTTCAAGGTCAGTGACTAGAAAAGTTACTAGATTGTTTTTCAAGGTCATTGAAGAATATTATCCACGTCAATTGTAGGTTATCGTAACATTACCTCTAAGTCTAATACGTGGTTTCAAGGTCATCACATTGCCTAAAACTAAAGGCCCTAGTCTTCAAGGCCATGGTCACCAATCAATTCTCTGGCTGAGTGTTAATTGGTCACGCCCTTCAGGAAGTTCATTGAGCTCTGTGTCGATCATTGTTGTATATGCATGTTTCAAGGTCATCAAGCAATTCTAAGTTTACTATAGTCACAGCAAAGTGCCCTCACATCTGTTAAAAGAACAAAGGCGATCCATTGTTCTGGTCGAATTATAATTAAAAATAGATTGTTATCTAAATACATCTCAATTCTAAGAAATCAACTTTCAAGAACAAAGGCGATCCATTGTTCAACCGATGCTTCAAAGTCTATGCTTACAATTTTCAAGGTCACATGAGAAATGAACAAAGACGATCCATTGTTCGTTATAATTTCTAAAAATAGATTGTTATCTAAATACACCTCGATCAAATCAACTTTCAAGAACAAAGGCGATCCATTGTTCAACGCTTCAAGGTCTATGCTTATAATTTTCAAGGTCACACCTCTGATAAGAGAACAAAGGCGATTCATTGTTTTGGTTGAGTCAGCTTCTGAAATTCTGAGAAATCAACTTTCAAGAACAAAGCGATCCATTGTTCAGACTGATTAGGTCATCTAACAAGTAAAATATTTTCATAAAACTTATAATTTATTAACCACAATATTCATCTATATATACAGATAAAAAATCGATTTAAGTAAATATACATATTATGGGAAGTTTGATGTACTGTCACTTAACATTTTGTAATACCTTTGCTGGATCATATCTATTTTATTTATTATTTGTTTTTCACATTCAATTTCCTTCAACTGATTTTCGTTTAATGTGGTCCACGACATCATCATCTTTCCTAATAGGTATTTTCATCGCTTCATTATAATGTTTACTAGCCATACATTCAGCTTTCCTTAAAGCCTTCATATCAGGATCTGAGATCCTTTTACTTTGAGACATTGTTCGAGACTTATTACAAACCTACGTCTCTTAAACTTATATGCAAAAACACAAATTAAAATCTTTTAATTATACAGTTACGTAAATTTCAAGGTCAATTCCGAGAAATCTATTTTCATTAAAGGTGATCCGAATTTATACAACCTTACCTGACCACCTGAGCTATCAAATAGATTGTCAATGGTTAAAATGTATTGCTATCAATTTTCAAGATCATAAGTCCTAGAAATCAACCTACAGGGTATCCTGATATCTGGTAAATGTATATAGGAGGATGCTCTTCAAAGTCACGTATACTATAGGATCCACCTTCTCGTTTTCAAGGCCACTGCGTACACACATTGCATGCGTATATTCTTCAAGACCACGTATAGTGACCACTTAGTAATTTATTATGAAAACACGCAAGTGCATTAGGTCAAGGTCAGTACACTTTCCATGCATATTCTTCAAGGTCACACCTCTGAAATGGATAAAGACGATCCATTGCTCAAGCAATTCTGGTGATCAGGGTCATAATTCCTAGAAATTACCGCATGGGGTATTCAAATAGACTTTTCAAGGTGTGAGGATTCTATTTTTTAGGTCCAGGTCACCAAACTGGTTGAGACCATGTGTAGAGAAATGTTCAAAGTTAGATTTAGTAGCATTCCTAATCAAAGTCGCGTACTTTGAAATCAATTCCCAAGTTGGGTAAAGTTCATTGAAGGTGAGTCACCCATTGAAATTTTGCAAGGTACCGTTGGCGAGACATTTTCAAGGTCACCAAACAATTCTTAGAATTTAGTCGAGTCAGAGCCATGTGTCAATTCCTATAAATAAATTTTCAAGGTCACCTGAGGGTATCATATTACAATTCAAACATATTATTTGCTATGCTAAAGCAGCTTCATGGCTAAATGGAGTCAAGGTCAAAATTTACTGGTATAAATGTTCAAGGTCACATGCAGGGTATTCATAGAAATCAATTCCTAATCAATAATCAATAGGCATTCTAATCAATGACTTTTGTATAGGTCCTAAGTTATTACAAATCCTAGAAATCAATTTTCAAGGTCACCTGCAGTGGTATCATAGTTCATGGAATGATAGATTGTTATCTATGCTAAAAATAGGTCAAGGTCAAATGGGTCTTATATTAGCTAAATGCTCTTCAAGTCAAATATAAAAATAAGTTAGGTCATCAGCAAGGTGAGGATGTAGAAGTGGTTAAGGTATTTGTAATGTGCAAATAAAATTGATTCAATATGTGGATGTGCTACGCTGCTGAATCATGGACCAAAGCGGTAGATGCACATACAGCCGTGGAACGTTTACTCCAACAATTGACGACATTGGCATTTGATGCTAATCATGAGGCAGTATATGGTTTAGTCGCTTTATACGGAAGAGGACTTCATGCACTTACAAAGAAATATGAAAACGGTGTAAAAATATGTGAAACGTATTTAAAGGGTCGATATTGTTTGACTTGTTTAATACAAAAGTTAAGTGCGGCACAACTAAAAGAGTTCACTCTAGATTTGAAGGAGTGGGAAGGTGGGGATACCAGTGAAAATGAAAAGGGGGAAGAAGGGGCATATGAAGGGCAGTAGTCACATTCTAATTATATTTTCTCGATTAGAAAAAGATGTATAATTAAAAATAAAACCTTAATGATTGTTGTTGTGAATATATAGCTTCTTTTACATAAACAAAGGATGTGTTCATGAGT
Source organism: Vesta saturnalis (assembly GCA_036346205.1). Classification (NCBI taxonomy): domain Eukaryota; kingdom Metazoa; phylum Arthropoda; class Insecta; order Coleoptera; family Lampyridae; genus Vesta; species Vesta saturnalis. The sequence goes on from JARFJB010000315.1 coordinate 152,507, forward strand.
AGTCTGGGTGCAGTCGGAAAAAACAACAAACAGCAGTGTCCCCAATATCGTAAACATGATTTAACTAAAATCATTTCATATTTATCGTCTGAATAGGAAAAATGAGCCTAATTGACATAATATTCAGGGTGTTCGCATCAAAGGAAAACTTATGCATCGAATTGCGTTATTCAATTAAAATACATTCAAGATGTTATAAATGCTAAGTATAATATTAATTCACATAACACTATGGAAATATTGTACTATCAACATGCTTATCTAATGTATAGCATTTACTGAAAATAAAGTTTTTGTGATCACGATTTAGGTATAAATACCCCACCCTATCCATCTAGGTCAACAAGTTTAGCATTCCTTTGAGGTTAAATTCTTGGAAATAGTAAATAAGCGTTTCCATTGTTCAATTCTAACAATAGAATCAGTTCATGGAAACAAGAAGAATGACGGGGTTGTTGTCTATGCTAATATCAAGCTTCTTGACTAAGTTGTAATAAAAAGATTATGCTTACGTGGGCTCATACTATGGTCCTAACCGCCAGGATGAGGTAGTTTCCCCAAGAACCGGATCCGGTTCCCAAAGACAGATAACCGTTTCCCAAAACGGGGAGCCGTCACTCAACACAGGTAACCGTTTCCCCTCCAGAGCCAAATAGCTCATTAATCATAGCCGAGGATAAATTGAACTAGGCTGTGCAAGGTCAAAACCATTTCTTTGAAATCCATCTATCTTAGAAATCTAAACATAGAATCAGGTCGCGAGGGGTTAAAGTTTATTGCTCCGAAGAGCGCCATCTTCTTAGAAATCCCAATTCGTGGAAATAGGAAGGTTGCATCCAAGTACAGTTCTTAGAAATCTGAAAGTAGGTCAAGGTACTGATAGAACTAATTTTTATATTATAGAAAAAGCTAATCCGCTTAAATCACCTACTTTAGAGGTAATTTTTGTGGGTCAAGGTACTGATAGGGGGTAGTTTCTATATTATGGGAAAAGCTGGATAATCCCCCCTTAAATCACCTACTTTTAGGGGTAAAGGGCAGCTTTTCCAATAGCGATGGATACTGAGTCAACGAGGCTTATCATTCAGGGGTGCTTTAGATAAATTCTGAACCCGAGAAAAATGACGTTTTGAGTTTGAAAAACTGAACTTACTTCTACGCCTACGTTCACTACTTTTAACTAGAAGATATTTAAATAATCTAGAATAAACATTTCCAAGATGATATTTTTTATTAATATAAACATATTTTGTTATACATATAAATTACATTCCTTTACTAAAACACAAAATGTAGCTCTTTATCTACCTTAACTCTAATTGATTGTAAGCATACGTTTCTTTGACCTTATGTTGATATCACCTTACTACATCAACAGCAAACATTTAGCGTGATCTGTGTGACACTTGCTTAGGTAGAACCCGTTGATTTTCCTGTGTTATTTACATGAACTGTTACTTAAAACTGGTAAATTAAGTGCTTAAAATCTTACTCTTAATTTTATGATCCCACCTAGTATATCTACTTTTTACAAATTTTTGCATATAGCAGATGTGATAAATAAAAGTCTTATATTTCAGGAGTAGTTAAATATATTTTATTTCAATAACAAGTAAAATTCTATATATTACATTATCGGTATGTAACTAAGGCACCAAAAGCATACCAGGACAGTAACTAAGACATAAATTGTCCTACCTGTATGATTAGGTTAGTTGAATGATATATTAATAATAAGGTAGTTGAAAAGAATGAAAATATTCTTAAGCTTGAAAGCAACTTATCATTACTAAAATGTTATCTCATAAGACTGAAACAATCAAAGAACGCTTTTAAAATAGGTAGAGGGTAATCTATAAAAGTTAATATGGCCACCTATTGAATCATGTTTCAATGATCGGTTACTTACAGGGGGATTATAGTTAATAGGAATTATATTATCAATTATTATTAATAAGTTATTAATTTTATGAATTCGGAATGCGGAATGATACAAATGAATGAATTTTAGTAGTCTTAAGAGGATGCTTTCCTCCTGCAATTATAGCACACAAAGGGACTATAATTATTATTATTTTTATTAATTAATAGTTATATGATTAATATTAGTTCGGAATGATACAAATGAAAGATAGACTTTTAGTAGTCTTAACAACTCAATCATGTAAAGGTTAAACTAAATTAATGGATGTGTGATGTGCATGTGTAAGTGTTATTGGGTTTTCTTTAGTAACAGTTTATTTTAAATTTAAAGAAAATATGTTATATTCAGCAACATTTGAGAAATTAAACACCCTCCCCATTAATTTGTATTGTATTCGGGCAAAAGTATATTACCATTTGTAAAGCTAATAATTCACTTCAAACATATGAAAATTGCACTTAACATAAAATTGAAAGTAAGATTTTGAAAACTGAATTTACCAGTTTTAGTTGTTTACAGTGAATGGGTATTTCATTAAACATTTTCCTATACTATCGACTTCAACATCTTATCCAGCACTTTGAACACATGCCCAAAACAATTTCATGCTACACTAGTTAAAAATAGATACACTTTTTAGCACATTTGGTGTATTTATTTTGACGCTAGCCAAAGCACTTCACAACTGTTTTTACCACACATAAAACGTATACCGCCACTAGCTAAAACACTTAAACGTTATAGCACATTTTGATGCGTCAACCACTACACCTGCCACGTTGGTCTTCGCTTGACGAAATTTGGTGGTAATGCTAAGAAACAAAAATCAAATTAAGGAAATTATTTAAAGTATATTTACCTGAATTTGCAAAACTCGAGTTAGCGCTGCAGCTATTTTGTGTTCAAACTACCATTTTCCACGGTAGATTTTAGCCGCATTAAATTCGTTTATATCGGTAACGAGCGGATCATCACGCACAACTTCTTGCACTGATAATAAAACAGGTATGAAGGCATCGCGTTGTTCTTGGGGAAATGTATTCTGATACATACAACGCTAGCCAGCAAAAAACGTTGATTAAACGAATGCATAGTAAAAGGTATTTCTACATTACTCTTTTAATGTATATAAACCTTTCTGCAAGCTTTAAAGAAAATTATCTATTTCAATGTTTTCAAAGTTAAGAATTAGATTTGATATTTACATATAATTGAAAGCGTTTTATGTTTATAAATGTTATTTAAGCACCATTAAAGTTCCTATGTCCATCTTAAATCTATACATTGTATATGATAACTAGTACGTTATCAAAATACGAATAGGATGTCAATTTAAAAAGCTTAATTGTTAAGGTACATTTTTAAAATTACAATGAATACAACCTATTGTATAAGGATAGTCAATTTAGGAATAAAATTGAAATTTATGTTTTTGGGACGCTGAACATGAATCCAAACAATTTTTAGGTTTTGTAAATCTCGATAACTATGCATTTTTTTTGCAAAAATCAATTTAAATCTCCTTTTACAAAGGAAAGTCATTGTATTTTCATTATAACGATGCATAAATGTCAGTTAATGATTAAAACAATCACGTTTCTTCGTCTAGTGATCTGCATTAAAACCAGTAAATTTCACCTCTTTAAAGCCTGTTCCAACGTACGTCAGTTCCATTTTATGGGAGATTACAATTTCTAATTCAGTGTTTCGATAAAGCACATATGTATCGCCTTCTCATTTAGGAAGAAGGTCGATATCAGATAAAAGCCTAGGTAGACATTTATCGAAAAGTTCCGGGCCCAAACATAGATATGCAGAGCCAATAAGGAATCGTTTAACCATTTCTCTTTCTCTTTAACTTAAAAGAACAACATATTCACAACATTAAAGTCTTTATTCTTTAATTATGCAGTTACTTAAACCTAATACATATAATTGTGAGATACTTATAACAACATTTTACACACTTTGTACAGTTCTGTAAAATGATTCTAGTTTTCGATTGCACAAACTACTCATAACACACCATTTGTGTTTAGCAGCGTCTTGAATTTTCTTCTTTAAAATACTTGTAAAAGCGCTGAGGTAATACGCATTTAAACTTATCCGTTTCCAACATTATACTTCCCAACATTTCATGCTTTACTACACTATTTTTACATATTGCTCATTGCTAATATACAGCTTCATCATATTTTTTTCAGTATATAACACTCCAAATCGAGTTTACTTCTTTTACTTGCTTTATTAACGTCTCGACCTCTTCTATCGCTCCTCCACACTTGCTTTTTTGTACTTTCTCTTTCTACCTTACGTACTACTAGTTTCGTCATTGCTGCTAATCAAGAGTATACTGATTCTTGCACACACGCACACGCACACGCACACGCACACTCACACGCACACCACACGCACACGCACAGCACACGCACACGCGCACGACACACACACAGCACACACACACGACACACAACACACACAAGACACACACAACACACACACAGACACACACACACAACACACACAGACACACACACAACACACACACGAACACACACACAGACACACACACACAGACACACACACACAGCACACACACAGACACACACACAGACACACACACACAGCACACACACAGACACACACACAGACACACACACACACACACACACAGACACAGACACACACACACAGACACACACACACACACACACACACACACACACAGACACACACACACACACAGACACACACACACACACACACACACACACACACACACACACACACACACACACACACACACACACACACACAGACACACACACACAGACACACAGGCTTTCCTGAGCACTGTAGATAGTACATCTCGAATTATAATTGGTGGTGATTTTAACTGCACCCTGGACGCACTGAATGATAGACTTGGTTCCGTAGAAAAGATCTGAAGCAAGCCGACAACTGAATGAACTTATCCAATCGTCAAATCTTGCCGACTGCTGGAAACTTTTCAACAGAGGTAAGGAGGATACACTTTTTACATATACACTCAAAACAGCGTCACGGTTAGATAGACTGTATTGTCTCAAAACTTAATTGCACAACTACAATCAACTAAACTGCATACATCATTCTCAGACCATCTTTCAGTATCAATCAGTTTCAATGTGCGTAGTAAAGTTTATGATTACCCACCTTACTGGAAATTTGACAATTTTCTGTTAGAAGACGAATCCTTTACAGAGCATATGAAAGTGTTTTTAACAACGGAAGTTACTAAATCCATACCAGAGCATAGTATACCCACATGGTGAAAATTTAAAGCTAAAAATCAAGGACATAACAATCTTACATCAAAGGCAAAGTACAAACGAAAGTACCAAGATATTCAAAACCTAGGAAAGCTAGTACAACAAACTCGCAAAGTAGTCAGGCCAACAATCCTACAACAATGTAGCGTCTTTAATGAAAACTTCAAAGATGCGTTCCACCGCATAAGCGAAAGGCAACTAATAGCTAGAAAGTGTGAAAAATTAATTCAATCCGATCGTCCCACTCTCAATAAACACGTTGAATACTTGCAAATCACTTACAGTACTAAGACATAATGGTAAAACAATTAATAGCCAACTTGCAATCTGCGGAATTGTGAGAGATCATTTTAGTAGCATGTACAGTAAGAAACCCAGCAATACAAATTCTAGCAGTGTAGTATATAAGATCTATCCATCTTCCAATAAGGATAAAGTTTTACTTAACGAACCAATATCCATCGATGAATTAACCGTAGCGGTAAAATTGTTAAACAAAATAGTGCACCTGGTATTGATGGATTAACAACCCAGTTTTACGCATACTTTTGGGATATAATTAAACATTCTTATCAGAAAATGATTACCACAGCGATAGATAACAATCAACTACCACTTTCAGTTACAAAATCCGTGGTTGCTCTCATGCCTAAAAAGGCGACTTATTAGAAATACAAAATTGGAGACCTATATTGTTATTGACAACGGATTACAAAATACTTGCTAAGACATTATCCGTGAGACTAACCAGCGTCATTAATAAAATAATATCACCTGATCAGAGTTATTCTATTCCAATAGATCAATGTACGACACGATACATCTGCATCGCATTATACATTATGCTAACCAGCACAATATCCCATTAGCTGTAGTGAACCTAGACCAAAAGTCCGCGTTTGACAAGATTTGCCATGGGTACCTGTTTTGCGTTTTAAAAAAATGAATTTGGGGACGAATTTATAAAATATGTGAAATTATTATACACAAAGTGCACCAGTCATATACGACTGGGATCATTACTAACCAGCGTCATCTCTTTTGAAAATGGTATTAGCAGGATGCCCTTTGTCAGGTCCGCTCTATTCCATAGAATCGAACCTTTCCTGAA
>JARFJB010000316.1:0-22500 GCA_036346205.1 Vesta saturnalis
AAAACTGGCAACATTGTAAAAACAAAAACAGTAATCTATGTCAGAATGACAAAATTCATTCCAGATAGACATAAATAATACATGTAACTTAAAAAAAAATTCCAAAGTCTTCTATAATAAATGATACATTTTAACGATTTTCATTCATATTTAATTATTTTTGAAATTTACCTTACATTATATTAAGAAACTATAAAGAAAAGTAATGTAAAATTAAATTTTCTTAAAAAATATGTCTGCACTTTTTCCAATAAAATGAATCCTTATTCAGATATTGAAAAAATTTGAACTAACACTTAAATTGTACATTAGAAATTTTTTTACCGTTAAATTATGCGTCGTATTAAAAAATTGCATAGAACATAATTAATCTGTATGTTTCAGATCTTTGTCTGGGTATTTTATATCTTTGGAATATGCAGCTGTTTTAGAAATAGTTGATAAAAACCAAAAATTGATAAAACCCCCCTCATCGCTGCTGGGTTTCTCCCAAAATCTAATCAGCTCTAAGTCAAATGAAAACAAGCTTAAATACAAAATTTTATGTACTAGGTATTTTCATTCTGAAGTTATAGATACTAAAATACATACACACACACACATCAATTTGAAGTAACACTTAAAATTCTACCTTAGGAATTTTTTTGCCGCTACATTGCGTGTTGTATCAAAATATTGAATAGAACATAATTAATCGATATGTTCAAGTCTATATCTAGGTATTTTTAAATCTTTGAAATATGCAGCAGTTTTAGAACTCCACAGCTGGATTTCTCCTAAAATCTAATCAGTTCTAAGCCAAATGAAAACGAGCTTAAATACAAAATTCTAAGTACGCAGGTATTTTTGTTCTGGAGTTATCGTGGATACTAATATCCACATATACAGACCTCATGGCCCATCTTTGCCAAAAGTTGTACCATGAGCTAATAAGTCGATTTAGCGATAGTGAAAAAAAAGTCAATTGCATATCCTTCTATACCTACGTATATGTAGGTTGGAAGATAAAAAATGAATTTTTATTATACCTAAATCATAATTTCCATTTGGAACACTCAAATGTATGCAAAATCGAGTCTTTAAAACACTAGTGCTTTAAAGTTGCCTAGGTAACAACAAATTCACCTCCAAATTTTGAACAATCATAAACACTTGTCCACAAATAGAAAAAATCTTTACTTATTTAAATGAATATGAAACCTTGCTGTTTGAAATTTTAATCTTGCATAAAATTTCCTCGCTTTCAATCATTTTACAACTCATAAAACAAACTTCATGAATTTTTAATAAACATAAATAGCAGTGAAACATAATTGCTAACTGTTTCTATCACAACACAGGTTACTTTGAAAAACTGATTTCAATTTACTTCCATATCACCGATAACATACTATTTATCTATTCTTCTATATAATCCAAATTGCCCTGGACACTTGACATACAAAATTTGACGAATACTTATATCTGGTGAAAGGTAATTCACACATGGTTATGGTCACCCGTAAATTAAATTGCTATTTTTTAGTTTTAGTTAAATAGTTTCCCCTTATCCATTTATACTATCATATACATTTATAAATAAGGATACTATGCTTAACCTTATTCTAAATTTATCAACACTGTTTAAAGGATTTGTTGCCACTACTATCTTAAAGGGATCAATGAAGAATGATGTTAAACATAAAAAATGTAATTTTTAACTTATAAATCTGTAGAAAATTTCAAATTTTTTTTTTTTGTATTTTATATAATGCCAGTCACACTCTGAATAGTGTCATATTCAGAGAAATTTATTCCAAAAATGTTTATACAAGAATATTAAAACAAAAATAGTTTTACATTTTTGTAACAATAAAAATTCATTTTTCCCATCACACCTCCTGTTATCATGCAATTTTCATATAAACTACAAAAATATATCAAAAAAATTCTAAGTAATGTAACTAAAACAATAAATAAATTTCTTTATACAGTTCTGATTAAAACTTAATTAGGTTTAAGAAATATATTCAAACATAACCGAATCACACAGATGAAATAAAATACAATTCCGAAGATAAAACAGATGTACAAAACTAACTTGTAATAAATGAAACATAGAAAGTCACATGTCTGAATAATTGATTAAATTACCTATAAAAAAATTTATACAGTATAGGAATTTTGTGTAATAGAACCAGATTTGGCGATTGTATCCTTGTGACTTTGATATCCAATCAGAAATTTCGGAGGAAGCCCTAGCCTCTCTTTTAATTTACGTCCAATTTCTAGTAAGGCTGTACTATTATTAGCATCAGCAGTCCACAAACCTTCAAAAGGAAAACATGGTTTCTTTGTTAATAAGTAATAACAAACAAGATACCTATTTTATCACCCTTTGGACGTAAGTTAACAACAGCACCACAAACTTCATCAGAGTTTTCAAAAGCCTCTCCAATTAGACACAGAATCTAAAATTAAGGGATTAGAAAATTTTGGTATACCCTAGGTGAATGTCACTCACAACATCAAGCCAAAATCTATCTAGATCATTGGAACGATGTTTTCGCTCTAAACTGATGAGCCATCGCCCACCATGTCGATTTGCATCATCTTCCCACATAGGTTTTACTCCTTTTTTAAATAAGGAATAATCACATCCTTGCCTCAATTCACTTGCTAATTTAATGTGGTTATACAAACTAAAATTTTATCATTTTGTATAACAAAAAAAAATTATCATTAACGTACCTCCAAAAGTCCTCAACTGTTTGAAAAGATGTAATTTCTTTTAAATTTTCTTGCCAGCTGTTATTTCGATCATTCTCATAATACCATAATGTCCAACAGTTTTGCAAAGGATGTTTAATTGAGTAATCTATGGGAATGTCGATTTGATCTTGTTTGTCTTGCTTTTCGTTCTAGATTAAAATATTTATGTAAACATATTGTATAATGTTACTGTATAGAATAATTATATGCAATTCTAAAATAAAAATTGATATTCAACAAAATTACATTCAGGCAAAGTCAATATGTTGAATTATAAAATGCTTCAATTGCAGTTTTTTTATATTAAATTTATTAATACCTTTGTAAACACAAAATAAATTAAATAGATTAAAACTTACTTCAACTTCTGATAAATTTGAAGACATTCTTGTAGCTTGCAAAATGAAAATTATTTCCTAACGATACGAAATGTAATCGGTCAGAATTTGACAAGAGAACCAACTTGATAAAATGAATAGTTTATAAACAAAATTACCAACCAACTTGATCCAAATCAATTGTAAATGTATAAAGAATGTCCAAACCTTATGCAGAAAATACTGTAATATATTATCTATCTTTTTAGCTACCAAATTTACTTTTTATTAGAATTGGAGTAATCCAATTACTATGTAATTTATGTATTGCATGCATTAAAATTGACATTTGTTTAGATTGCAAACTACAATCTACAAAAATAGATCTAGAACCACCATGTAAAACACTCATAATTGTAATAAAAAAACTTAATAAATACATTAGCTAAAAACAATTCTAATAATTAAGACAAATAAATGATAATCAAGTTATGCAAAATTAGTAAATAACACTTTTGTCATTTAAGGTTGTGTAAGAACCTCCCCAGGTTTGATATGTAAGAGTAAGGAGAATCTTACCTAATATGCACAATATATACACAATTCAATAAATCGATTTATAATCGCATAACTTTATAATCACTCACCAAACTCAATCCTGTTTGATACGGCTTCTAACAGGATATTGTGCCATTAGGTACCGGTTTATCCTGAACGGATAACTGTTTACACTAAACAGATAGCTGTTACCAGCAGAACTCACGCTTTCACATCTGACGTTGGGAATTTCCGAATTTCAAACTTGGGGTTGACCTCGGGTCTGGCCTTGGAGTCGACCTTAGGCTAGCCAAGTTCAGAATCAAATCTACTTTAGCCAAGTTCAGAAGCTAAGCTACTCCACATGAAATTTGAATTTGTATTCTAATAAGAGGGCTCTAATGCTAACTTGTAAGACAGGTATAGGAACTTGTGTTAGGCTCTGCGCCCTCTTGTCGTGCCCCTTAACGGTAAATAGTATTCTAATAAGGGGACCCTAATACTAACTTGTAAGACAGGTATAGGAACTTGTGTTAGAGTCTGCGCCCTCTTGTGGTGCCCCCCCTTAACGGTAAATAGTATTCTAATAAGGGGACCCTAATGCTAACTTGTAAGACAAGTATAGGAACTTATGTTAGGGTCTGCGCCCTCTTGTCGTGGCCTCCTTAACGGTAAATAGTATTCTAATAAGGAGGACCTAATGCTAACGTGTAAGACAGGTGTGGGAACTTGTGGTAATGTTTGCGCCCCTTGTAGTGGCCCCCTTGGCGCTATGACATGAGGACCCTCACACCATCTCACAGGTCTTCGGAACTTGTGTTAGGGTCTGCCCCCGTCTTATCGTGGTCCTGTTGGTGCGCAATTTGAATTCGTTTGCGTCGCCATCTAGCGGTGTATTTCTAGGGCTAATGAATATTTTCTGTAATAGAGATTACTCGTGACTCCACTAGCTTTCTGAATTTCTCCGTCACGAAATCACAATAACAAACAAGCAAACTTCCGCAAACAGTTCTAACATATCAGCGAAAAAAACCGTTAATCACGTGAAAGATAAAACAGCTGATGTTCATTTTCAAATTTTGATAATATGCTACATATTTTATATAAACTTTGTTTGAGAGACTGTGAGGGAATTTCAAATATTATATGGTACCAGCATAGGATTTCTGAATCAATTCAATATCAAACTTGTATCTTGTTTTTTGTACCTATCTCCTTCTTGCTAAAACAAGTTTCATGCTAAAATCACACGTTGCAGTCTTAATTAATTAAAACAATTAAAGTACTAAACACTTTTTTTATTTATCAGATATCTCTGCCAAAAAGGGGCTTAGATTTATCAACAAACATGAACGTCCCAAGTCGTTATTGAAAATGTTCAACCACCTAAATACTTATACAATACAATAACAAATATAACTAAATTTAAAATTAGATCCGAATAGCAGGAATCTAATTATCTCTCTCACACTTATTGTAAATTCCATTCTAGCTGTCCTTCCGCATTAACTGTAGCATCGTTAGCGTGACCTCGCCTATATGAATTTATAGAGACGATTTTTATTTACAGCATACTTTAAAATGATTTTCAACTTGAGAATGTAAGGTCAACCTTCAACAGTATTTATATTGTGTATACATACAAAATTTCACCTTGAGATTGTAAAAGTCGGCCTTCAACAGCATTTATATCGTATATACATACAAAATTAATTTTAAAATAAAATAAGCAATTAAGGGCTCGTTGGTATCATCGTAGATATGCATCAAAATTTATAATTGTTGTGGTTAGCACACGATTTAAAACACGTACTAGATTTAGGCCTGGCATTGGAGTTGACCCTGGGCTAGCCAAGTTCTTACAGGTAAAATTATCCGACGCGAGGTTTTCAACGAAGACTGTTTCGGCGACCTCCACTCGAGCCCCAAAGATAACCAATCCTATCCGAACATTGTCGAGTGCTTACACCTATTCCTCCAATATAATTTAGTTATAATTTAAATTAAAACAAGCGCAGGAGTTTACATGTTGTCAGCATGGGGACTGGGGGTAGAATACAAGATATTCAATCTTGGTCTCATACCAGCAAAGTATGAGGAGACGGTGGTTGTGGAAGGGGCGGAATATAAATGTTGCTACCATTTCAATCAAATCAAACTTAAGCACCACGACACAAAAATTTTATTAAGTCAAGTCTCATCATCATCGAAAGGTGAACTGTCTTTTAAAATGGAAATATGATATTCATGTTCTTTGCGCGTGACAAAACACCCCGCTAATTAGATCACACTTGTTTTTAAAAGCAGATATGTTTGTTTGTGACGCCATCTAGTGGTGAATTAAACTAACGAATGATTTTGTAATAGAAGTTTTGACAGAGATATTTGATAAATAAAAAAGAGTTTTTAGTACTTTAATTGTTTTAATTAATTAAGCCTCCAACGTGTGATTCTAGCATGAAACTTGTTTTAGCTAGAGGGAGATAGATACAGAAAACAAGATACAAGTTTGATCTTATCAAAATTTGAAATGAACATCAGCTTGTTTTATCTTTCACGTGATTAATGGGGGTTTTCCCTGATATGTTAGAACTGTTTGCGGAAGTTTGCTTGTTTGTTATTGTGATTACATAACGGAGAAATTCACAAAGCTAGGTGGAGTCACGATCAATCTCTATTACAGAAAACATTCCCTAGTCCTAGAAATACACCACTAGATGGTGACACAAATTCAAATTTCACGCAAAATATACCGCTAGGTGGAGCCACCTCTATTACAGAAAACATTCATTAGTCCCAGAAATACACCACTAGATGGCGACACAAACAAATTCAAATTTCGCGCAAAATATACTACTAGGTGGAGCCACCTCTATTACAGAAAACATTCATTAGTCCCAGAAATACACCACTAGATGGCGACACAAACAAATTCAAATTTCGCGCCAAGAGGGCTACGAGAAGGGAGCGCAGACCTTAACACAAGTTCCGAAGACCTGTATTATGAGATGGTGTGAGGGCCCCCATACCATAGCACCAAGGGGGCCACGGCAAGGGGCGTAGACCTCAACATAAGTTGCTATTCCTGTCTTACAAGTTAGCTTTAGGCCCCCTTGTTAAAATTCCATTTACCCTTAAGGAGGCCACGACAAGGTGGCGCTGACCCTAACACAAGTTCCGAAGAGCTGTCTTACAAGTTAGCATTAGGGTCCCCTTATTAGAATACAACTTCAAATTTCCCGCGGAATAGATTAGGTTCGGAACATGACTAAGGTATATTTGGTTCTGAATCAAGCTAGCCCAAGGTCGACTACATGGCCAAACCTGATGTCAACCCCAAGGTCAAATTACGTAATCGGAAATTCCCAAAGTCAACCGTAAAACCGCAAGTGTCTCCCTTCTACTGTTATCTAACACCTAAACGGATCAGTAACTACTAAACTACTGAAAGCAGTTTAATGTATTGTATATTCATAAAACCTTTTCCTATAGCAACCATTATTAATTTCAGCATCTTTGTTTATGACCATGAAACCAAACGGATCTACCCAGCACTTTGAATACATGACCCGAAACGATTTCATGCTTACGGTGGGACTTGTATGATCCTCATATAGATGTTTTAGGTTCAAGTCATCTTGCTCAAATAATATAACTAGATTCGCATTATCACGAATTAATTGCTTTGCAATTTTACTCTAAGTTTGACCCAAATAGGAACAGTCAAGGCATAATGATTATAAGTAGAAGACGGACACCATCCCCTCCACTTTTTTTTACGTCACAAGCGCCGCCTACTTTCACTTTTTTATATGCCCACGTGGGAAACCATATTTTCCACCTCTATGGTTTCTTTTCGGAGGCTCTTTTCATCCCTAAATATTTTCTTGTTTTTTACTCGCTCACGTGTAGGATGTGTTTTTTCACCCCTATTTTATGACAGCTCACGTGTGAGCTGGTATCAGCTCACGTGTGAGCTGGTATCAGCTCACGTGTGAGCTGGTATTTTCACCCCTATGGTTCCTTTTTGGTGAGCCCTTGATGGAATTTTCAACCCTAATTAGTCTTTTTGGCAGCAATTTTCGTACTTGCTCACGTGAGGGGCAGATGTAGGTTTGGTCTTGGACTTGGGGCTGGTCTTGGACCAGGAGTTGGTCTTAAGGTTATTTTTGATGGACAGCTTTAACCCTAATTAAGGTCATTTTGGTTGTATTAAGAGCAGTACCCCTGGAGGTTAGGCAAACGCACACGCATAAAATGTTGGAAATTGCATAATTACCCTAATAAGATATTATTATTAAAATTATCGATCGTATTGTTTTATGGTCATATGCTATTGGGTACGTTCGGATGATCTTTTACCTGTACGAGAAATTTATTTATACGTTGTATTTCTAATAAGGAGCTTCTTGAAAGACACGTGTATGGCTTCGCAACTTGTTCTCGGGCCATCGTCCCCTGGCTGTAGATGGTATGGGAACTCTAACCTTATAAGACAAGTGTAGAGCTTAGCCCCTATCGTGGCCGCCTTGGTGCAATTGTATGTAGGTTCTAACTTAATCTTACAGCTGTAGGCCTTCGCCCTGTCATACAAAATTGTATTCTAATAAGGAGGCACTAGCCTTGTAAGACAGGACTTGTATCAGGGTTTGAACCCCGGCCCGTTTGAGTTAAAATTGATTTTTGTGCCATCTAGTGGCGTATAGACTAATGAACATTGTCTATAATAGAAGTTGATAATGCACACCTCTCTCTTGCTCTATCTTGTTTCTCTCTCTCCCTCTCTCTTTAGGCTCTTTCTCTCTCTCTCTCTCACACACACACACACACGCACACACACACACACACACGCACACACACTCACACACACACACAAACAAATCAATTAATTAATTAATCAACAAATCATGCTCGATCAAATCAACCAGATCAATCTCAATCAATCAACCGAAATTATGTCTTACAGTTTGCGGAAATCAGATTACAGTTCAAAACTGAATACATTAAAGTCTAAATTAAATATGACGTGAAATAATAAATAATTTCTACCTTAATGCAATGCTACTTTTTATATAGGCAGATTCTCTCTTTCTAAACAGGCACCACCTATACATTCGGAAAATTATGTCTAATTTATTTGTATGTTCAATTACATACACACAAAATTGTTTCATAGTAACGTGTTCATTAACAGTTACAAAAACCCCATTAAAACACTGGAAAGTAATAATTACTTATATATAACATAGAGTTAAATTAAATTAACATGTAATTAAGAACAGCAAACTGATATAATGGAAATAAAAGGCAAAAGGTTTTATTATTATACGCGAATTAACAATAACTACAAGTTTAAAAGCCACGAATACGTACCAACTATTTGTAGAGCTGATCTTATGACGTCATCCTATAAGAGTGATAATACATTTTAAAAATCTTTATCGACATTTTGTTAACAATATCAGGTAAAAACATATATATATATATATATATATATATATATATATATATATATTAAATAATACGCTTACCTTTAGAAGTGTTTTTTCCTTCAGTTGTTCTAATAATGATTTTGTTAGCAATATTAAGTAAAAAACATATATTAAAAATAATACGAACACCTTCAGAAGTGTTTTTTCTTTCGGCTAATAATAATAACCATATGTTGAACTGAAATATTTTTTATACGTGTCCACATGTAGTCTCACTAAACACATTTGTGAATAGTTGGATATAAACTGGCTATTACATTCCGATCATTAACTAATTTAAAAAGTAATACACAAAACCTGATTACTGCTACTCGTATTTAGCAATTATGTTGTACTTATAAAATTTACATTCAAAACACTTACAAATGTTTTAAAAATTTTGCTAACACACACACACACACACACACACACACACACACACACACACACACACACACACATGTACTTCACGTTATATGGATTTTTATCAGTTGAGATTAATAGCAATGTTAACTAAACGCTTTAAAATTTCTAATCTGAAATAAGAGTGACGTAATCTAATTTATTTGAAATTTCATAGAGAGCATCACCATCATCGAGATTTTGAGATACAATCACCTCATCGTCTTCACCTTGAACGATTATATTGTAACAACCTATAAAGCAGCTAATAACCCTGACAGTTTTTATCAGACACTATTATTACATGGACATGAGGTTATCCCTAAATTAACTGGTTTCAGCACGGCTCTGGAAATGCTGCACACTCTTCAAATCTTTCAGTTCGTTCGCAGAAGTTGTACCGTATTCATTTCCTTCAATTTTATCTGCATTCTGTTTCGAGACTGTAGTACGTTTTCTAATACATAAACAGAATCTTCAATACTGTGATGCGTGTAGCAGCAAAACACGTTAGCTAGCTAGTTTCACCTCTATATTATTTTACATGCAAGCCTGACCTTATCATAAATACATCTGTCAAAAGCTAATTAAACATAACTCCACGGACTGGGCATAGCAAGCAGCGTTTCCAATTATGGCTTTTAGTCAACACAATATTGCCTACAACTACATACAATCGACTATCATTGCTTTAGCACGAGGAGCAAACGAAAACACGCACGCACGCATGCACGTACGCAACCACGCACACGATTTTTTTTATGGATGTAGAGCAAACGCCAAATACGAAGACACCTACACAGAAACCGAATATTGCATTAAAAAGAAATGGAATAATGGTATGAGTGAGAAGTAGATATTATGTTCCGTTCACAAAGAGCGTGTTTTTAATTTACACTAATAGTTCGAGTAAAATCTGATCGAACATCTAGAAATTTACTCGAACTACTTTAGTTTAAAAACGGGTATTGTATAACATAACCTATAATATAAATCATAACATTCATTGCATTATTTTCTTAAAATACTGCAATGAACAATACCTTGATTAATACAACCATTATTCAAGCTGGCAGTTTTGTTTTTAATTCAAAAAAACGAAAATTGATCGAAGTACTTATTAGACATGCTATCAATACATATGGTATGATTGCAAAGAAACGAGCAAGATGAGAACGTGTCGTGGGATATCTTGAGTTAACTGACCGTTATCTCCTGGATGATTTCAAAGCACACTTTCGTTTATCACGTACAACAATGGAAATACTTATAAATATGATGGGTAATAATAATAATCACGAGACAATGTTTCAAGCACCTCGTGGCATGCCAAAAGTTGATATGTTGAAATGTTGATATGTTTGGTTGCAGTGTGGGTTCTTGCCAATCAGGAAAGTTATAGGTAGGAACAATGCTTATCCTATTGTACTATATTCTTTTTTATATTCAACCCTAGGTCAATAGCAGATCGATTTAATGTAGCAAAGATCATTGTATACCATGTCTTAATAAGAATGTCAGTATGTTTAAGCAGCTTTGGTGAAGTGTATATCAAATGGCCTGTAGGAGATAAAGCAGTGGAAGTAATGAATGGATTTTATGTAAGTTTAATTATCAGGATCAATGCTACAAAGAGATTTACTAATAGCTTTTTAGTCTAAACGATCTTTCCCTGGTGTAATAGGAGCAATAGACAGATGTCATATTGATATTAAATCACCTAAAGAAAATTCAGCAGTGTATATAAATCGTAAAGGAAGGGCATCAATGTTACTGCAAGGTGTATGTGATAACCTTTGTGTATTTACGGACTGTTTTATTGGATTTCCAGGATCGGTGTATGACGCACGTGTCTTTCAGAAGTCGGGAATGTTGCAACGTTCCTAATAATTCTCACTTACTTGGAGACTGCATATCCTCTTGGTCAACATTAGTACCATTTAAAAACAATGGTCACTTAACAAATAAAAATACAATGTTGCACATGCAGCAACAAGAGCTACTATCGAAAGAGCATTTGCTCTATTAAAAAACCGCTGGCAAAGGCTATTTTATTTAGAGTTGCATGATACCAAGAATGTGCCTACTGTAAAATTAGCTGCATGTATTCTACATAACTTATGTATTTTACACAATGATGAAATTGTAATTGAAGAGGCTCAAAACAATGATTACATATTCCAACATGAGGTTACTGAAAATCGCAATCTGAACAGAATGGGGATTCAAAAACGAAATTATATTGTTGAACAGTTGTAATAACCTTACCTTACATAAAATTTACAAAATGATTATGTAGTGTTAGTAGTAGTAGTAGTAGTATTTATTTAGTAAGTAGATATAAGTAATATGAATAATACATGACACATTTGAAAATAAATTTATAAACTTAAAACATTTTTTTATTAAAATCTTAAAGGTACCTTCTCACAACTTCACTCATTTGCCATTTTGATTTTTTGTGATGTTTATAAGCATTTCAAGCATATGATTAAATTTCCTTTTTTCTTCAAGATCCTCTTGGTGCTGTTTTTTACTCTCTTCAAGGGCTACATGAAGAATTTCATTTGTATCCATTTCCCTTCTTTTATGTGCACGTGAAGTTTCACCTAGCTCAACCAATCCTGTATCAATGTTTTTGCATGGTGTTTTAACTTAATATAATGAACAACCTGCAGTGGAATTGGAACTTGATGGAGATTCAGATGTGTGATTTATAATGTGTTTTCCATTATGCACAATAATAGGAGGTTCTACAGCTGTATTTTTTGATTGCAAATTACCCATTTCGTTGAAATCTTTTCGATAGCGTCCTGACTTACTATTATGGTCACTTATACTTTTATATGCTCGTAACAAACATTTCCAGTTATTCTGTAGTTGATCCCAAGAAAATTCAAAACCATGCGCTCTCATTTCCGAAGCAATGCTGAAATATAAACAAAGTATAATCCTTGTTACAATTAAGTTGTATTACAAACCGTTGCCATATGTGTTTCTTAATACAATTTTTCTTTTCTAAACATTGTTTGTTTTCTTCATATTTGGCAAACAGTAACAGAACAGCTTCCCGGCTCCATCCATTAACAATTTGATCTTCATTATTCAATTGTTATTCGTGATTTGAATTGTTTTCATTTCCGTCTTGTGTGTCTCATATTCTGTGTTTCCATCTACCTCCGATTGATCTGTAAGTAACAAAGATTGGTGTATGAGATATGTGTAATGTAATAAATGTTACCATCCTGCAGATATACCCGATTTTCGTCATCAAGAATTAATGCACTGCTACTTCTAAAACAACCATGCTGCAAAATGATTCCCCAGTCAGGACTGCTTAAGTTGCAATAATAGCATGTAAAAATAGAGGGTTCACTCTGCAAAAAGCAACATATAGATTATATTGTTAACAATGTTAATTTACCATCATAAAAGAACTCCACTTCAACCCCTTCACAATTAAAAAAAATATTGTTACACACACACAAATTTGAATTCACGTTATGTTTCGTGTTCGAGTTTGGTACACCGAGTATGGACTAGGTGCGTGAAACTCCAGTTTGAACGTAAGTTCGAACAAAATGGTGTCATTTAAAAACGACGTGAACAAAAATTTGAAGTAATATAAAACGACGATCGCTACTCGAGTCGTTCTAGCATTTAGGAAACATGCTCAAAATGTAGTGTTGTTTATTGTTTTCTAACCTCACTTTTCGAATACATTAATAAAGAGCATATTTTGGATGTCGTTTGTGAGGAATTGATTATACGTAGGAGTGGAGACTTATCGGATGAATCTGATTTTATATCAGATTATGATAACGAAGAAATAAGTGTAGAGTAATTGTGTAATATTTTATAGTATTTATATTGTTAATTTCACATTGCACATGTGTTGTTCATGTTCTTAGATATGTCTGTAAGGCACTTTAACTTCTTAAGCACTTTTTAAACACTTAGTCTATGATCTACCAACATAACATCTTCGTACCATAACCTTTTTTATAGTTCGCAGTTTTTATGCATTGTACCAATTATTATACATGTTCTACACATTAGGATTATTGTACTTCATGTAATCAATATTGTTATTTGTTTAATTGCTTAATTATATTGATTTATATGTAAAATTTCTTATTTATCTTTAACACACTAATATGTATCATGTTGACCTTTTTAACATGCTACTGCCATAGCTCAATGCTTTTATGAATACATCATTGTGCAAACCCCATAAAACCTGTTTTGTTGTATAAAAACTATCTGTTTATATTCCTGTAGTATATTTTCCTCATAACAAATTATATAACTTCTTCAACTTTAGTTGAACTTGCATACTATCAAATATTTGAATTCGATAAAACTCTACCCCCTCTATTTACACCTATTTATAACCATCGCAGTATAAAACTGTTTAGACACGAATTATTTACCCTTAGAACTGTGGTTAATAATTAAAATGCGAATTCCAACATTTCCGAGTAAATTTATGAACAAGTAACATAACCTTATATTTCACTTTTCACAATTATATAAATGTTTTTTTTTTGTTTAAGTTGTCCTAATTATACAATATAAACAACATAATTAAGAGGTTATTAACTAAAAAATGTACAAAACGTAACTTTTACTTTTCTTAAAAAAACTAATATTTTCCGGTTGAATGGTACACGGTCACGTGATTTTTTTTTGCGCAGCTTGGTGTCTTCGTATTTGGCGTTTAGTCTACCACAGAATATTTGTTAGGGGGTGCGTTTCGCATATTTAATCGAGACGCCGGGAATTTTAAAGTTACTTATTTTTGGCAGAGTACATTATGTTCTCTGTTTTGGACCAGTACTCTTTATTATGTCACTAGCAATGTTATCGTTCACCATTTTGGCAGATAAATTTAACGCTAAGATCAACGTCGATTCGCCGAGAATTGACGTCACATTGTTAGCTGGGTAATTTCATCTAACTCATATGCACTGTATGTAATATTAATCACTTGCAAATGACATGGATTTGTTCTAATATAAAATCTATCCTTGCCTGTATAGGTAAATGTTTTTAATGGTGTTGCAACCATAAAATCCAACCAATCCGATAACGTATTCTTTCCCCAAATCTATCGGCGGATAGAAGTTGTAGCTAGCTGTGTTACCAACACATTCTGAACTGAATGTTATAGACATACTGAGAAAATTTTAGCAAATAATAGTACTAAATTCTTGACCTTGGTTGTAATTTAATATGTTTTATATCCCCGAAAGTAGTTAATCACTTGGTTTGGTGGCCGAAGATTACCGAAACTTTCGTAATACCATACATTTTTTCCTTGCTTTTTGTTGCAAACCCAGTGCGTACGTGTCAGGTCCGCTTTGGCTACCTAAGTAAATAATACCAGATTCATTTTTCCATGGTAACTTGGGCATGCTATCACTGATAAAAATATCCCTAAAGTAGGTTACATTTTTGCCGTATTTCTTTAAATCAACATTTGTTAGCGGTCTTTCAGGTAATCTATTCAGTCTTTTGGAAACGGTTTCTAGTATAACGCACCACCACCAGATTTGTATGGTTTTAGATAAAGTACACAACCTTTCTTATTCAAGGAGCCTATAGCGATAGATAAAATTTGGAATACACATTTTTAATATTTCATTACGTTATTGTACCAAGTTTGATGCAAATATTTCAATTCCAAAGGGTCTATTCTGCCTCAACCTATGTATTATGATCCATATCTCTTTTATTTCAATATGCTTTTTTAATTTTCTTTGTACTTATTTAAAGAGAAACAGATATTTCTTAAAAAAGGTCCCCTTGTTGCATGGTGATACAATGAACCGTTTTCGAAAAAAACGTCTTTAAAGGTCCATTAAGCAAGGTGTGATAAATATTTATTATTACATTTACAAAGCGTGCCATGGATAAATACCTTTAACAAAGCGTGCCGAAGTTTTAACGAACTTTTGAAAAAATTCCTTCCTTTTGCCTAACTTTATCAAAAGTAGTGATAATTTTGTTCCTTGCTTCTATAACGTCCCACACAGGAGTCTTGTACACAACGGATTTTAAGTAGCCCCAAAAAAAGCCAATGGATTTTTGTCAGGGGATCTGGAAGCCCCCTGCACAAGTCCACCGCGTCCTATCCACCTCGCAGAAAAAGGCTCACTTAAAAGATCTCTAACTTCAATACTAAAATGTGGAGGTGCACCATCTTGAAGTAACCACATCGCATATCTCACTTGAAGAGATACATCTTCTAACAGAATAGGCAATTGGTCTCCTAAAAAATCTAAGTAAACTCTACCATTAGGTCTTGGTGGAAAAATGTGGCCTAATTAAATGGTCGCCTACAATGCCAGCCTACACGTTCACAGATAGTTTATTTTAGAAATCACGTTCAATCACTAAATCAGGATTTTATTCAGGCTAGTCTCATTATGAAAATTAATCATGCCCAAATCTAGCTTCATAGGTGAAAAGAATACAGGAAGTAAAATTTTGATTGCGATTATGGAGATTTCCAATCGTATTGCATAGGTTCAAATGAGACAAAGAGTCTTCGGGAGTAAGAGCTTGCACTGTTTGATAGTGATAAGGATAAAGCTGTTGCTCTCATAAAACTTTATGTACTGAGCCTTTTGGAATACCTTCCCGAGTAACAATTGTTCTTACACTAATTTTTGGACTGTTCTCGATAGAATTCAGAATACGCACTTTTGTTTCTGGAGTTCGAGTTCTTCGTGGACGTCCTAAAACAAAACGCGAAGTTATAAAGATCCATACTCCCCAAGTCTCTGATGAACAGTGCTAAACATCCGCGATTGTGGCATCCTTCTATTCGGAAATACCTTGTTCTGAGTGCATTGCCGCCTGCTAATCAATAATAAAAGTGGAGGTCGCATAGTTCTCCATTAGAATAGTTACAATTGTTCATTTTATTTTTAAAACTAACAAACTGTTACTGTTGTTGACAGTTGTGAATTAAACATTAGTTACTTTCTTAATCAACTCTTTTGTTTTATCCATAGCACGCTTTGTAAATGTAATAATAAATTCATCGCACCTTTCTTGATGGAACTTTCATAGACTAGCGTAATACTTGGATAATAGAGAAATAGTCTTTAATAAACCCCCAATCTTCCACCCACGCACTATTGACCCACCCTGTATATATATATATATATATATATATATATATATATATGTATAGTGCACACCATTGGTAACTTCTTTATTGTTAATGTTAATTATAACATAGCGTTTTTGAGTTTTTAGACAAAATAACATTTTTTTTAAATATAACGCCATGTTTTATTATTTTTTGAGAATCTCCATAAAATTTGGAATACAAACGGTTATTATAAACTTTTTGCTAGGATGAAAAGTAACGGAGTTATAAGAACCTAAACCTAAACTAATTCTAAACTAATTTAGGAGGCTACGGAAACACATGACGTTAATATATATCAAACATATGATTACCTGTTACAAATATAACTGATATTGTGTGCTTTGTGTGTTTTGAAAATGTTTTTCTTTCTGATAGTGAGAAATGTGACATGTTGGAAGCTTATGAGGTGAATAACTAATGTTCGCTAAGAGCAAACGAATATTACTAGCAGTTATACCCATTTCGTAATCAACCGAATCGTCGATATTTTCTAAAACTATACCGGAAGTTTAGAATTAATGAGAATGTTCTTAATAAAAAAGGGTTGAAAAAGAATTGGGTAATTAGTGAAGCAGAACTTATTGGTTATTTTGAAGCTTATCCCAATAATTCGATGAGACATTGTCAGAGATTCCAATTTGACTTAGGTACCCTTCACCGTATACTGAAGAACACTCCCCCTATAATTACAAACCTGTTCAAACTTTACTCCCAGAGATCCTAAAAGAAGAATGGTTTTTTGGTATTCGTATATTAACTATTGTTAACAAAACGCCAAAATTTTCTATTCGTGGAATATTTAACAGAAAGAACCATCATTACTGGTCAATACCAAAACCCCTTGCAAGCACATCCTAAAGATCAGATTCATTTCAGTTTTAACGTGTGGTGTAGCATAATTTCATTTAGAATTATTGGACCTTTTATATATGAAGGTTCCTTCACCGGCGGAAGGTATGTGAAATTTATACAAGACATTTTGGACGATTTTTTAGATGAATAGATCTTGTAAGCAAACAAAATGTCATTTTCAGCAGTATGGAGCACCAGCTCACAACTATCGAGAAACTAGTCATCTTCTGAATAATCTTTTTAATGACAGGTGGATTGGAATTAATGCTTTATAAAAAAAAGTTATGTAAAATTAAAAATTCTTTAAAAAATATGCCTATGCATTTTCTTCAACGTTTGTTTTACTTTTCTTTTACATTTTATAGTTACCTTCATTATTAATTTAAAAAACTGCAATATGGTATACACGCAGAATTTAAAATTAGCAATTAAGTTAATTTCTAGTCGTCATGAATTATAAATATAGTTGTCATTAGTAACACACATTTTTCTAACACGAACTGCGGTAGTTTTGTATTCTATTTAAAACCAAATATTTCAATAATATACCTTCCTAACTTTGATCAAGTATGTCTAATAACTTAACACTGGTTGCTAAGAAGACATTTAACGAATTTTGTAAAAGTACTTCTGTTAGTGGTTTTCGTTATTTGGATACTTCAAAACGTAATCATATTTCAAAATACTTATGGTGGTTTCTGGTGTCATGTTTAATTATTATGGCTATTGTATGTATCTACATAAAGGCAGAAAGTGATTCAGAATATTCACTAATAATATCGTTAAAACAGTCTTATGTGACCACAGGAATTATTCCCAAAATTGCCATATGCAATTTAAATCACATCAGCAAGAGAAGATTGAAAGATTTGGAATTAAAGTTAAGGTAGGTAATCGATTTTTAGCCCGTGAACGTGAATACAAGAAATTAAAATATCAATATTTGTATCGGATAAGCCTCTAGATGATGAGCTATTACGAAGCGTATCTCATTGGGACATCGTTAATGAGGCATCTTTAATCGCTCCATTTTGAATGGTGCTGAAGATCATATCAATGATGATGTGTAATGTATAAGATGCGTATGGAAAAAGATGTATTGCTATACAGCAGCAGTAGATGGCAAATGAAAATCAGGTCAAATCAGGCTAGTGTTTGTCTTCATATATTCTTATATTCGTCGTTAAGACATACCACGTACCCTCCACCACCACCCTCGCCACCCTGATATGTCTATAGCTTTGAGATTTTGAAACAAAAAACGTTATGTAACTGTCTTTCTTATAAGCGAAACACCCATAAGTAAAGTATTATTTTCGTGAAAAAAATTCATTTAGAGTTTTCAACGGATTCGTTGCCAGCATTTTTAAACCATCTAAACCATTTTCGTGTCTGCGTGTGTATGCGAGCGCGCGCGCGTTTGTGTGTGTGTGTGAGTGTGAAAGTGTGCGTGTATGCATATATATATATATATATATATATATATATATATATATACAGGTATGGAAAAACATTATTGTGGGTCTGACATAATAAGCTAGAAAGAAACCCAATAAGCATTATGTGTGTGAGAGAGATATAAATTTACAGATGTCGCCACTTGTACATATTTGCATGTAGGCACAAAATATGAACTACTTAAGTCTCCTTCAATCTAGCTTCAACATTTCTAACGAAACCAAAGCAATTAAGGTGCTGTTGAAAAGTCGCGTGTTCTTTGGCACTATTAAGTACACTTAAACATTAAATGATCATACTTCAAACATCGTATTTTATTGTAATTGCGAATTTATGACATGGCTCGATTACTACTCGCAAGAAGAACCAAGAAGAAACTTACGAGAGCTACAAACAAGAACATTACCATTTACATTGATAGTATAACTTAAGTTTAACGTTTAACTTTAATTCTTATTGAAAAACCAACTATTTTTAAAAATGCACAGAATACACTTTTTTCAAAACTCTACTATATAGGATTTTCGATAAGAAATTCAGTTCGGGTGTTTTCTAACATTTCTTGGGTGGTGCTGTTTAAAGAGACTGTAATTTTGACACGAAGTTCGTCCAAATTGTTAGCACGTTCATGCCTGTGCCCATAAATTTGTTGGGATACCTATTCCCAAACAAAATAGTCGTTCGGCGCGATATCAGGAGAGCGAGGAGGATATTTAAAGTACCTTTTCCACTAATAATACGGTTAGGGAACGTAGTTTCCAAAAACTGTTGAACTCTTATTGCAGTATGAGCAGGACAGCCATCTTCTTGATGCCAAATGTCATCAAAATTTATATTGAGGCAGCTGGAACTATCTGGTTTCTCAACAGTTCTAAATATTTGTCCGCATTCAAGTTTCTGTTGATAAAAAATGCAACAATAATGGAATTGCCTAAAATTCCTGTCTACACATTAACTTTTTGGGGGTATTGTGTCCGGTAAGGAATACCAATGTGCTTGTTTTCCCGAGCATAACCAACAGCGACAGACGGATTGTGATGGCCATGTAAGTTAAAAGAACACTCGTCGGTAAATAAAGTATTTTCAATAAATATTTCGTTTTCATTAGCCCGATTCATCACATCTTCACAAAATTCCATTGCCCTTTGATGATCTTCCGAAAAAATTTCTTGTGTAGTTTGAAACTTATAGCAACGGTATTTATTTCTTTTCTTTTCTTGGTTTATATTCAGCACTAACGTAAATATATATATATATATATATATATATATATATATATATATATATATATATATATATATATATATATATATATATATATATATATATATATATATATATATATACAGTGTGACCCATTTCAAATGGAAACCTCTCTGTAAAAGATGTATTTATAATCCTATGTTAACGCTTTTTTTAATGATAAACTATCAAAACTCCACTTTATGACAAAAATTTAGAGATAAATTTCAATTTTCAAGGCTTTCTATGATTTATTTTCAATGTCGAAAATGGACAAATTTGATTAGCGATTTTTTATTGAAATTTTAACTACACCACTGGATTCAGTAACCTCTCATATGAGTAAATCCCAAGTTTCATGAAAAATATTAAAAATTACAGATTTGTGACAAAATTAATGAAGGCTCATAGTAACTTTTGCTTGATGTTTTCTAAAAATTGAAGTAGCCCATAAAAAATAAACAAAGAAAGATAAATTAAGTGAATAGTTCTAATAATTTGACGTTTTACTATAAAATTTGTTTTCATGGCCCTCTATTATTATCTGCCATTACTCAATAGAAATGTAAATCAAGTAAAAGTTGCTATGAGCCTACATTAATTTTGTCACAAATCTGTCATTTTCAATATTTTTCATGAAATTTGGGATTTACCCATATGAGGTTACTGAATCCAGTGGTGTAGTTAAAATTTCAATTAAAAATCGCTAATCGAATCCATTTTCGACATTGAAAATAATCATAGAAAGCCTTGAAAATTGAAATTTATCTCTAAATTTTGTCATAAGTGGAGTTTTCGATGGTTTAAAAAAAGCGTTAACAGGATTATAAATACATTTTTACAGAGAGTTTCCATTTAAAGTCACACTTATATATATATATATATATATATATATATATATATATATATATATATATATATATATATGAGTAGCACTAATTAAATAGAAACGAAAATAAACTCAAATTCGGAAAGTGAGCCGATTTTTATCAAATTTTTCACACGGCCCGAGTACGACCAGGTAAGAAACGTGCCGGGTACCATTTCGACGGGAACACTCGCATTCGGCCGCCATGTCCCCCCTTTCGAGATTGCCTCGGATGGAACACACATGTGTTGGTGGAGGGGCGGTTTTTTTCCACGCACATGGATTCTGAGGAAAGTCGACTTTCCGCATCGCTTAATAACTTCGTTATTTACCGGCCAATTTTTTCGAAACTTTACAACAATGTAGATCGAGACTAAACGCTAAAACGGTGTTTTTAACTTTGTTGTATCCCCTGCACTTTTTGAGATATACAGTCGACTTTTTTGGCCCAAAACTCGAACCTGGAATGGGTTTAAATGTTCAAACTCAGGTTAGACGGGTTCTACCATGAACCTGAAACACAATCCAACTTTTAAATTGATTCTAAATCAAAACCGGGCTTTACAATGAGCGAAAAACGTCACCACTGCCAAATCGCTCCAAACTACTCTTAAAATCCTTTTGAGGATTTTTACAATCATTATGGGTTTTAATCAAATTTTACCTTTTTAAACTCGACCCTTCTCCCAATCGCTCACAATTTATATACACCAATAGCAATTGTCGCTCTAATTTCATATGTGGCCAATAAATAATTCTTAAATTGGTTATGAAAGGATTTTTTCACTAAATTTTTGAAATATTTATTGATTCAATACCTTCCTAATTTACATTATTTTTATCTAATATAATACCGTAACGTACGCACGTAACGTACTGCCATTAGAACTATGATTTATTTTAAAATATTTTTATACAATATAAAAATACTATAATTGAGCATGATATTTCATCATATAACCAATTAAATTTTAAGTTTTTTAATATTATTTATATATAATAATTTTTCAAACTTAGAAATAGTTCAAATCTCTTCAAAACTAAAAATATAAATTTATTTTTGAATGCTTTAAATTTTTAAGTATCCATCGAAATTTAATTATTATCCCAAAATTAAAAAAAAACATTCTGCTCAATAACCCAATAATAAACATACTCTTTAATGTACTTCTTTTGAATGTTTCTTTATAATAAGTTTTAACGTATCAAGTATCTCAAGTTAATTACAATTATGTTATTTTTGAAACAAATATTTATTATAATACGTTACATTTTTCATATTACATTTAAATTAATCAATTTATTAATTTCATTGGAACCACAATATTTACATTTGCACTACGCAAATTTTACCACTGCTTAAAAATTTCGAAAAGAATGTTACGTTTTCATTGTGAATGTTAAATTTGTTATTATTGAAACACATAACCTTTTTTA
>JARFJB010000316.1:32500-40000 GCA_036346205.1 Vesta saturnalis
TGCATTTTTATGCGTCTGCGTTTAACGATTCTCTAAATAATTAATTTGGTGCACTTAGCAAGATGGAAACGTAATCTATACTGTTATAGATTGACTCACCAACTTTATGAACATCAATCATATAACGTTTTTAGCTCACATTAGGTACGCTAGGCGACATACAGTCATATTCTAAAATTA
The DNA here is from genome assembly GCA_036346205.1 of Vesta saturnalis. Classification (NCBI taxonomy): domain Eukaryota; kingdom Metazoa; phylum Arthropoda; class Insecta; order Coleoptera; family Lampyridae; genus Vesta; species Vesta saturnalis. Next base: position 32,681 of record JARFJB010000316.1, read on the forward strand.
GTACCAATGTCGGCCAAAGAAAACGTGATAGGCAGTAGTACCTATAGTGTACATATTTAAAGGTCAGAACATTGTGTGAGTGTAAAAGCCAAACCCTGTGGCTAATTATGTTCGTGTACATACCTAAAAGTTTTCCCAAAACCAAGCACAATATTTTTAAGGAAAGTAAAAGAAAAAGGTTAGATCACAACTTTATTGAGTGTTTGTATGTAATAATTACATACATCCATAATATTTAACAGTATTTGATACATTGCTGTACGGGATACTGAAACACATAAAAATACAAATAGTGAAGATCAACATTTCCTGAAACATGGAACACACCATAGTTATGTTCATTCTCAAATAGTAAATTTCCTTAAGTAGTTCCAGTGTTTTAGAATTTACCGCATAGCTCACAAAGATTGCATTTATTTCATATATAGATTCATTAATGTGAGTACGCAGTTTGAGTGCGAGTACCTTTGGCACGTATCGCATTTAAATGAGCTAGGATAGTTAGGCAAAATAAAGTCTCGAAAAAGGCAGCCAAAATGGCAAAGAAGATTGAAAGCACTAAAAGGCAAAAGTAGCAAAAAAGGCAAAAAATAAATAAAAAGGCAACATTAAAAAAACGGTTTTTCACTGACGGAAATATCTCTTCGAGGTAAAATAAAACAACTGAAATTCGACTAAAACGGTTTATTTAAAGAAAATAGCATAAATACGTATATACAGTACTAACAGGTTACGCATGTTATCATTTAAATATTGGTTTTATTATGCTGCCAACTGGTCACCAGTAATTTCTATGTTCTCCGAAGTTAAAGAAGTTTTTTGTGCGACAATTTGTTTGTAGGTGAACCTCTACGTCATATGATGTTATCAGGGTATTTCAGAGAACTGATTTGTTGTGGTGACAGTACATCAAACATAGAATCTGAGTAAAAATGGTGAATTTCGGAAATTATTTTAAATTTTCTAAAGAAGGATTTTTTGCAAAACATTTTAAGTTTATCCTTTATTTTTGTTGGTCCATTTTTCATAAGATCCACACCTTCAGTACATTTCTAGACTACAAGTGTCCGTCCGACTGTTTACTTTATTAGGTGCAACCAAGAAAATTTGTTTGAATATACGTTAAGGCTCGTAAATACTGTTGTTTCATCAATGCACGTCCATTAAATTTGTTTAATTTCAGAGCGTATAGCGTCTATGCTCTAAAGTAAAATGACTTATTTCAATTAATATAATTCAATAATTACTGTGTATTCACACCGATCGGTAACACAAATGCAAATAATTCTTCCTCAACGTCGAATCATCTAGAATCGCTTGGTTTGTATGTTTTTCTAAAAACGACTTAAATGTTCTCTCGTATTTTTAATTTATAGAACGGATGTTTGCAGCATAATCAATGAGTAGTAGATTTACTGGGTCCGTTTTTGGATTAATGTTCAAACGAATTTGATATTAATTGTTGTTTTGCAGTTTTACACTTTAATACCTACGTGCAACGTTGTTCAAATGTTGTTACATGAAACCTTTTGTCGCATTAATAAAATAAAAAGGACAATTATAATTTTGTCTTAAATTAATGAATGGTAATATAAAGAATTATTATTATCACACTGCGTTTGTAAAAGAACTATGAACGAAAGAAAATAAAATAGTTATTTAATTAATAAACACAATAATTGGCATTTACATTTTTCATAAACTTGAAAGAAGTATTTCATCCATTGTTAAATTAGAATCAATCCCACTATAGTTGGCATTCTTGATTCCTTGTCTGCTGGCATTTTATAATTCAAAGTCACTTGAAATACAATCAATGCACTGCACAAATCACAATGTTAACACGTTCGAAAGTTTTAACTACCTGAGTCAGTAGAAATTTCTGCTGACAATACAGGTCATTAAGTCATAAAATTAATCTCAAGAAAATAATCCTTCTGAGAAATATTCAGCCAGCAACAATAAAGGAAAACCCACTAAACCTCTACCTTTAAGTGTTTTAATACATTCTACAATTTATTTTAAAAATTTAAATGTGCATATTTCTTAGAAAATTGTTAGTAAAATTTTTTTAATTGAAATTTAAGATCTAAATTTTAATTTTATATTAAAATACCATAAAAGCACAAAAAGGCAAGAAAATAGAAAATTTCTCAAAAAGGCAGAATCCTAAAAAGAAAAAAGGCAAAAAAGTAAAATAAAATTTGCATTGCACGAATTCTAAAACTTTAAATTCTGCCTTTATCCTTCTATATTAAAAAAATGCAATTGACCTAACTATCCTAGCTAACACATAACAACTTTGTATTCTTGTAACAAGGAAGTGGAGTGGATTTTAAATTTAAATAAAATAATAGGGTGTTTTATTCAAAAAACATATTCTTGATGCACAGTGTTATGGAAGACCCTGTATATTTGTAAAATTTTAAAATGTGAAGCTTAATGCATTATTTTTATAAATAACGTTTTTTGGTATCTCCTGTAATAACAGATATAACGGACTTTGTCACAAAAGTTGATCACCCTGTATAGGTAATTTAAATTTTCGGATTGAATATCTTGTGACATTACAGCAACTGACAAACTAAACCAATATTGTTATATTTTTAAATATAATTCGTGCTTGTGCGTCTATAAATAGAGAAGTAAACATTCGACTAAACGTTGCATTTAATCAATGACATCCGTGTATGCATTACGGTAACATACGTACTTAGAATAATTATTTAATACAATATCATATCATTGTATGGAATAAATATTTATGCATTAAGGGTATTAAAGAGTTAATCGCGCATTAATGTCGAGTTGATTATAATGTTACTCAGAGAGTTTTTTTAATTTTCCGTTTTCCAAAGTGAAAACTGTGTATGTGTGAATGACGTTCATGGGATATCATTACTTCAATAAATACGATTCTAAAATTCTCGCATATTCATCACAAACGACGTTTTCACTCAACAATAAGTATTGATATTCTTTATGAATTTGCTTTTTTACTTTCATTTTATAAAGAGTGAATATCAATGAGCAGATATTGACATTTGCTGTCGCCGGTGGCGCCATCTATCTTCACATTATTTCACTAACATCTGGCACATTTGAATTAAATTTATAGAAGTAAAATCCAATGAATATTAATTAAAAACTACACGGTAATTTTTTATCATTAAAAAGTAGAATAATACTCATTTTGTATAAAATGTGATTATCAATGTCTGATACTGGCAGCGACATAGATAAGGGGTTCCCAAAAACATACTGAACTGCAAATAAATGATTGAATATAAAGATAAAAGTGACTAGATGAAAATTTTATGTTTTACTCGTACAAAAATAGTATATTAAGAAACAAGTTTCATAAGACGCGTTTTTATCGCATGAGTCCAAATTTAGAAAACGACCCGCGCAGCGGAGAGTTTTCTAATGGACGAATGCGATAAAGCGTCTTATGAAACGAGTTTCTTATACTATTTTTTCTATTTTGCGTATTTGTGTTGAAAATTTTGAAAAAATGTAAATTCCATTTGTCACCTTATTTCATAATTTTGAATGTAGGTTGGCAACAGTGGTATTTGTTTGTTTGAGTTCGATACAAATATAGGGTATTAAACTATTATTTGTTACTAATTCATTCAAACTACCTTATAATATGTTCTCAATAGAAGTTGTATACTATACACATCATAATCGGAATAAAATTACACTATACTATGTAAACTTAATAATTTACACTCAAGTGAAGTTAATAAGGTTAAGTGAAGGTTGTATTTTACGCAAAAGATGTAATCGGTTTAATCTGAAAGCATATTGACGCTTTACCTTAAAACACAATAAAAAAGAGAAATCGTCCATATTCGATTTTGGTCATCTTAATCATTGCAATACATTAATCAGGAATAATTCAATACAAAGGATATATACACATTTCAAATAAGAATAGGTTATGTTACATTTACGTTTACATACATCAATAAAGAACTTCATTAGTTTACATACCAACAGCAAGAAAAAAATGTTAGGTTACTAAACTTTAAAGTCAAACATTAAAACACCCGTTTGAGTGTCATAATGTACATATTAAACACGCAAAATAGAAAAATGTCTTTTCAGGACTTGTCCCGAAAATTGACATTTTTTGTACTAATGAAACAAATAACTGTTCTCCAACCACCTAAATAAGACGCTATATTGTGACAGTATTTTGTATCAAAAGTGACTGTCTCCACAGCAACTATAAAAAGTAATTTGACCTTCAATAGACATCAACTTCGTGTCTATAAGATGTCATTACTCAATAAATACAATAAAAATTTTGGTATGTTCATCACAACAACGTTTTCAGTCATAAATAAGTATTCATATTCAATATAATTTGCTTTTCATTTTCTTTTAAGTAAATGTATTTATTTAAATGTTTTGAGTGAATATCTTCTCGAACAGAAATTGACATTTGCTGTTGTCTACCCATCTATCTTCACCTTATTTCACTAACATTTGAATCAAATTTATATAGAGGCAAAACAATAAATATTAATTAAAACTGCACAGTAAGCTTTTTTCCACTAAAAGTAGAATGTCATTTTAAAAAAATTGAAATGTCCGGTACTGATAGCGTAGTAAACATAACGCTGATATCGAGTAAATATTCCTCATTTTCACAACCCAATTGGTTTTCCTTATTTCACGCTTATGTAAAAACGTCTGAAGAAAATAGAGTTTATGATAGTGATTTTGTGGCTCATCTGTCAAACCTACAGATTCGCACACAAAAGTGTCACTTTAGCTCCTTTTAAAATAATATACTATTAGATGTTTATTTCGTTAATATTGTAAGGTAATTGATTTGGTTTCATTAATTATCAAATTTGGTACTATGAATTTCTTTACATAGACGGATGGCGCTAGATTAGAGGTTTGTACGTTGCCTCTCTAGATCTTTTTGATGTTTATTATACAGCACGAAAAATATATTATTATACAGCGTGAAAAATTTGTTGTGGCCCGAACCACATTTTTTGTTCTAGTAATGTTTCCATAAGATCGTTGAACAATGGAAAACGGCAATTATATGACGTTACGGAAAAGTGATAGAGTTTCTTAAGGGGAAGTTTGCCTGTTACGTCGTAATCCCCGAGTTTGTGACACCAGGATAGTGAAAGATCAAGTGAGTGTAGTTTGTGACGTCATTAAAGTTTGTCTGCTTCATCAAAATCCATGAATTTGATACGCCAGTAAATGGTCAAGATTAACAATGTTTAATTTTCGTAAATAACTGTCACCACTGTTTTGTAATTATAGTTTATAGTTAAACAACAAGCTGGTCGATCAATAGTTACACGATCCACTTAGCACTCGAGAGGTAATGGGTTCGATTCCTGTTCATGGTTACCCTGCGTAAAATTTTCTTAGAATTTTCCTCATAGACAAAGCAGGGCTAGTAATTTTCCCTTCAGAACTTTAATTTCGTTCCTTCCGATTTAATCCTGGCGCACCCATCCTTAATCCCACATAATTAATGCATGTATGTTGAAATGTTGTCACTGTGACTGAAAGAGCCGGCGTATGTGCGTATACGCGTGCGCGCACGCGCGCGTGTGTGTGTGGTGTGCGGGGGTGCTTGCGTGTAAATTTAGCAGAAAGGAAAGTGTGAGTCAACTAAAAATAGTTGTTCTATGATTGATTGACTCTTTTCGCCATACGTTTGTTAATGCAACACGATTCAGGTATAAGAAAGTCTTGTTAACCTCATTAGTTTGTTTTATATTAACTCAGTCATGTTAGTATATAACCAGTTTCATTTTAGTTTCAGACTTTGCTCGCTTAGTATTTGCTAATCACATCATATTTATAGAACAACTTCTTAAACACATTCAACTTGAGGGTAAAGCTAAGAGCTATAGAGTCTTACTCCAACCCTCCCGAATACAAGTTCAAATTGTAGATCACTTTAAAGGATTTTTGATACCAGTTGAGCGACTTATGACCTTGATTTACAGAACCCATCTCTCAAGGCCTCTTTCTTCAACGCTCCGTAATTCGTAAAATGTAAATAGAAACATAGAAACACTCACACATAGAGCTATATTCATATTTTAAATATTCTTCAGAAAAATGTATAATTTAGATAATATACTAATTCTAGGAGTTCGAAAGAGAAATATTATCCATTAAACGAGTATACTGAATTAATGAAGCAGTTTGTCAAATTGTTTGATCCAAGCATAGATGAAAGTAACGACCATTTAGTTCTGGAAAACTTATTAGTGAGAAGTGGATTTATGGATAACAAAACAAATAATATCCACAATCTAATACAGAATGTACGTAGCGTATTCACATAATAAATTATAATTTATAATGTAAATTTCTAGCTAAGTACACCATGTGAAGAGTTAATACGTTCTTGCTCATGGACATACGTTACTCCGGATTGTTTAAACAAATTTAGGTGGTACATCACCACAAACGGATTTTGCTGTATTTTTGATGCCAAAAGTATATATCTAGAAAATAAGTAAGTAATTAATAAATATTAGGTAAAATATCTAAACAAATTTGTATATTAAGTTTGATTTAAAAAATAACTGTTAAATTCTAAGTAGTCAAGATAGAATTAGAATTAAAGAACGGAAGTCTATTTTGATTTGAAGTCAAACAAAACATCAATACATTCTAAAACAGATTAAGAATTATCAACGTTATTTAAAGAAACATATTATTGTAAACATTTTATTGTAGCTGATTAGCAATGTAATTTTCAGTCGTCATGAATTATAATATGTTACAGTAACACACATTTTTCTAATAACGAACTTAGTTTTGTATTCATTTAAAACCAAATATTTCAATAATATACCTTAACTTTGATCAAGTATGTTAATAACTTAACACTGGTTGCTAGAAGTCATTTAACGAATTTTGTAAAAGTACTTCTTATGGTTTTCGTTATTTGATCCAAATAATCATATTTCAATACTTATGGTGGTTTCTGTGTATAATTATTATTATTGTATGTATCACATAAACAGAAAGTATTAGAATATTCACTAATAATATCGTTAAAACAGTCTTAGTGACCACAGGAATTATTCAAAATTGCCATAGAATTTTAAAATCACATCGCAAAAAGATAAAATTTAATAAAGTTATTATAATCGATTTTTAGAACGTGAATACAAGAAATTTATCAATATTTGTATCGATAATTTCTAGATGATGATATTTGTATTCAATGGGACATCGTTAATGACATCAATCGCTCCATTTTATGGTGCTGAAGATCATTAATGATATGTGTATATAAGATTGTGATGTATT
>JARFJB010000316.1:45000-80000 GCA_036346205.1 Vesta saturnalis
TGTGTGTGGTGTGGTGCTGTGTAAATTTAGCAGAAAGGAAAGTGTGAGTCAACTAAAAATTGTTGTTCTATGATTGATTGACTCTTTTCGCCATACGTTTGTTAATGCAACACGATTCAGGTATAAGAAAGTCTTGTTAACCTCATTAGTTTGTTTTATATTAACTCAGTCATGTTAGTATATAACCAGTTTCATTTTAGTTTCAGACTTTGCTCGCTTAGTATTTGCTAATCACATCATATTTATAGAACAACTTCTTAAACACATTCAACTTGAGGGTAAAGCTAAAGAGCTATAGAGTCTTACTCCGCAACCCTCCCGAATATATAAGTTCAAATTGTAGATCACTTTAAAGGATTTTTGATACCAGTTGAGCGACTTATGACCTTGATTTACAGAACCCATCTCTCAAGGCCTCTTTTCTTCAACGCTCCGTAATTCGTAAAATGTAAATAGAAACATAGAAACACTCACACATAGAGCTATATTCATATTTTAAATATTCTTCAGAAAAATGTATAATTTAGATAGTATACTAATTCTAGGAGTTCTAAAGAGAAATATTATCCATTAAACGAGTATACTGAATTAATGAAGCAGTTTGTCAAATTGTTTGATCCAAGCATAGATGAAAGTAACGACCATTTAGTTCTGGAAAACTTATTAGTGAGAAGTGGATTTATGGATAACAAAACAAATAATATCCACAATCTAATACAGAATGTACGTAGCGTATTCACATAATAAATTATAATTTATAATGTAAATTTCTAGCTAAGTACACCATGTGAAGAGTTAATACGTTCTTGCTCATGGACATACGTTACTCCGGATTGTTTAAACAAATTTAGGTGGTACATCACAAACGGATTTTGCTGTATTTTTGATGCCAAAAGTATATATCTAGAAAATAAGTAAGTAATTAATAAATATTAGGTAAAATATCTAAACAAATTTGTATATTAAGTTTGATTTAAAAAATAACTGTTAAATTCTAAGTAGTCAAGATAGAATTAGAATTAAAGAACGGAAGTCTATTTTGATTTGAAGTCAAACAAAACATCAATACATTCTAAAACAGATTAAGAATTATCAACGTTATTTAAAGAAACATATTATTGTAAACATTTTATTGTAGCTGTATCTGAGGAACCCGAGGAAACAATATTTGCCATATGATATGGTTGGTGAAGGAGCCGACCCTAGAAATATGTTAAGTTATTTAGAGTGCGCCCTAAAAGGGTTTTATTCAAAGGTCTAGCAGTTATATGGCTTGTATAACTAAAACAATTTTTTTTGCATCGAAGAACATTAAAAAAAGGTACTATGTCCAGAATTTTATATGGGGCATTATCAACAGTGTTAGATATACCTGATTAATTCTCGAGATATAGAATATCTAAAGTAATTCTTTTTCAAATGTCATATATTATTGTTACCCCGTAGAGCTCCACTAACTTTTATATTTAAATCAATTACATGTCAAATGACACTAAACTCAAACTAGGTTGCAATTTAGAAAAATTCAAGATGGCTGTCTCTGACAAACACCAGTCGCACAAAACAAACTAAACTCATATCAAAATATGGGTATTTATGTATGTTTTAATTCCACCAAATGTCAAATCTAAATGTCAATCCGTTTCTACATAATCCCATTAATACTATTTGCACATTTTATATATATATATATATATATATATATATATATATATATATATATATATATATATATATATATATATATATATATATATGGGTTCCATTTAAATAAACCAGAAAATTTGTTTGTCACTTTTTGCAGGACACCCTGCAAAATTGTCAATATTTAAAAATGGAGGGAGCTCCTACACGACATGCCTTTTATTCGAAATCGATATTCAGGTAGTCTCTTGTTATCGAATGCTAGATACCTGTTTTATATATATATATATATATATATATATATATATATATATTATATATATATATATATATATATATATATATATATATATATATATATATATATATATATAGGTAAAAGGTCTACTGCACGGTGGTAATATTTCTTTTGTGCCTTCGTTCTGTAATAGGGCATATGCTGACGCAAATGTGCCGGAAACTATGCGTTTTCCGGCCTAGGCCAGCGAAAATAATACTAAATTGCAGTTGGTATTCGTTGTAGTGCCAAAACTGATGGAATATTCGACATAATCGACATTTAACATAACACAAAACCTAATCGTGTTATGTGTATTTGTACGCATCCGTTATTACACTGTTTATATATATATATATATATATATATATATAATATATATATATAATTTCATTTTGTATTCTTTACTCAAAACCAGTGAATTGTGATTAAGGTAACTTAATTGAAAAGTTGATACTTTTGAGAAAAAACGCGATTGAACAAAGAAAATTTGAAACAGTTCTTGAGATAATTAACTTATTATCTCAGAGCTAAACATGCTCTAAAGCTTTAACCATAGTTCAAAGTTACTAATAAGAAAGCTTGACAATTTATTTAAATGTACAGGGTGTAAAATGAAGTTCAAAATCGAGATATTGAAACCACATTAAAGCCTAAAGTCACTTAACTTAAATAAATGAAAACTAGATTTCTGTTATGTAGTTGAGTAGATTTATTTAGATTTTATTATATAAGGTTATACCTATCTCTTCAATTTTTGCCAAAATGCGATATTTAGGTTTCACACTTGAATGGTCTCATCACGCATTAGTAAATTTTAATTTAGTGTACTTAGAGATCAACAATCTGAATAGCAATATTTATTATTACATAAATGTATTAACCTAGTGCAAAGATGAACCAAAATTATTTTAAAATTGTTCAAAAGTCCGCTCACTTTGAAACGGTACTTTTACTTTGAAAAAATGTTTACAGAATTTGACATATAATGTCAACAGTCCCTGATTACTGTTTAGATTCAAGTTGTTTTCAAGCACACTAAATTAAAATATTCCAATGAATGGAGTCCATTTAACTTTGAAACTGAAATATCGCATTTTGGGTAGAAATTTAGAAATTTAGCCTCGCTCTACAGACATGGTTTATTCGAAATCGATATTCGGAGTAGTTCTTTGGTATCTAATTGCGTCGAACATATTATATATATATATATATATATATATATATATATATATATATATATATATATATATACATATATATTCACGACGCGACAGTTTATGAGAAAACTAGATTTATTTTTTGATTTCTGTTGCACATTTTAGATCTATTAAGACCACATTTTTAAATAATTTTAAACAAGGTGCTTCAAGAACGAGTTATCAAAGTTATGTTTTTTTAAATGGAATGATCTAAATTTATCATATTTTGAATTAATTATAAGAAATAAGATAGATTTTCGTTAGGGTTCTATACTAAATATAGAGCGTTTTGAATCATTTTGATTTTCTTAAATTGCAAGGTTTTGAAAAAAAATTAATTGTTACCAAACGAGACCAATCTTGTCATAACTGCTTCAGGACCTCGTAAATAGACTGTTTCGTTGATTTATATGGCAATTTCATTGTGAAAATATACTGTGTGTTCAAATTTTTCGGTTGCATTATTAATACATCCTAACTATAATATTTCCGTACCTCAAATGGAACACCTTGCATATTTTAGGCCTGTCGTGTGACCAATTCAATAACGATGTGTAATAGACTGCCGATTTCTTCGAAATAACTGCAGAGGTTCACTAATATCGTCAAACGCCAAAATAATTCGAGCCACTAACTCTTCTTCTGTATTAAAGGGTGTCTCATAAACCAGTGATATAATATGACTCCAAATACAAAAATCAACTGGAGTCATATCTGGTGAACGTGCAGGCCAAGAAATCGGCCCATCTCTTCGATCCAACCATTTGGAAATTGTTTATTTACATAATTTCGGAAATTTAATCCGAAGTTTATTTCTCCGAACATTTCAAGCAATTCTGGTAGAGTATGTTCCAGAAAAAATCCTATACACATGACTATCTAACCGTGCAGGCAGTAAGTATGGTCCCACTACATAATTATCAACAATTTCAGCCCACATATTAACAGAAAATTTCCATTGATAATGTAACCTGCGAACGGCGTGAGAATTTTTTCGCTCCAAACGTGACTATTGTGTGTATTAAAATAGCCATCTCTTGTAAAACATGCCCCGTATATCCATAATACACTCCTAGTAAATCTTGGTTCGTCGTTAATTTTATTCAAGTACCATTCGGCAAATTGAACTCTGTTGGGATAATCATTTGGAATTCACGATTGCACTTTTGAGTGTGAAAAGGATGCTTCTAGTATTCCTTTAACACCCTCCATACAGATGTGTGGCTTGTACTCATCGCAAGGGAAATGGCACGAATGCTTGTTTTCGGGTTATTTCCAAATTGTTGCAAAACTTGGTCCTCAAAGTCAACCTTTGGAAAGGTACGATTGACTCCCGAATCGATTTTCTTTACTATTCATCAGTATCTCGAATACATTGATTCAATCTTGAAAATGATGTATGACGGGGAATGTGACGCTGAGGATGGGTTCCGCATAAATTCGCCTTGCTTCTTAAGCATTACCGTAAGCTGCTTCGTAGGCCATATGCATGCCTGTTAGTTCAACATTTTTAAATGATGCACTTTCTATCAAACGCTCATTTATCTATTAAATACACATTTGTAACACGTAAAATGACAATTAAACAAATTGATCTAATAATGAATAATGTATGACGCACGGAAAATGATCACAACAACGGCTTCGAAAATATTTGTTGTTTCTCATAGGTTCCTACACTTTATTTCATTTTATCTCCACACCAAGAAATTTCTGAACGCTAGTTTATTAATCAAAAATGTTTCTTTAAGTGTCCTCTATCATTTTAGAAAATTAGGAATCGTTATTCTTTGACACCCTGTATACACACACACACACACACACACACACACACACACACACAAACACACACACACACACACGCACGCACGCACGCACGCACGACACGCAAGCACGCATAGCACACACACACACACACACACACACACATATATATATATATATATATATATATATATATATATATATATATATATATATATCCTGTTAGTTATTTTGAGACTGTATCACACACACACAAAAAGCAGACACACACACACACACACACACACACACACACACACACACACACACACACACACACACACACACACACACACACACAAAACACTTATATATATATATATATATATATATATATATATATATATATATATATATATATATAATATTGACAATGCTATTTTGTTTGATGGAAGTGGATTATTTTAATTGATGTCATGTTTATATTTTGAAGTTGAAGTTTTTCACAATTACATAATAACTTAATTAAGTTTTGTTAAATTTGTTTTTTGGTTGAGATTTTTCATCGTTAGCCCTCGACCGTTGGAGAGTGTTCTGATTTGCCATCTTCAAGACAGTTTAACGATATCTAATTTTTGTAACGATCTAGTTATTATTTACTAAAATTATATTCCACGGTTGGCATTATACATTTATCAAACTGTTATATTATTGGCAGGTTTATGTTTGCGTTTTAATTTTCAAATTTCACAAAATTGTTTCAACATTTTAATAGATATTACCTACTACTGACGAAGATAACTGTAAGTATTATGGAAACGTTTAGATTGTATTCCATTAATATATAAATACACCATTAAAAACCCAAAAAAGATAAGTATTTTAAAATGTGTAATAATGGCGAAGTTAATATTTTCATATTCCAAAGCAATTATTGCTGATAATGCGAATCTAATTATATTATTTCAGCACGATGATTAAACCGAAGACATGTGACATATGTGAGGATCATATGTCCCACCAAAAGCATGAAATTGTTTCGGGACATGTGTTCAAAGTACTGGATAGATCTGTTTAGTTTCATGGTCATAAACAAGGATGCTCAAGTTAATAATGGTCGCTATAGGAAAAGGTTTGATGAATACATAATACCTTAAACTGCTTTCAGTAGTTTAGTAGTTACTGATACGTTTAAGTATTAATATCTATCTGTTTAATGCAAACAGCTATGTGTTCAGAGTAAACGGGTACTTGTTCAGTAAACCCGTTTTGCTACAATGAATAATAGGGAGATGATATTAAAGCAAAAAATTATTCAGGGTATGAAAATAATACAGCAGAAGTAGAACAGTATCAAAACTGCTCGCAGTTTTATGAAAGAACGTTTAAAGTACTTATAAGCCCCTAATAGAACCTCTAACTGAAATAGTAAATAAAATCGATCCAGATAAAAAAACACATGAAAAGGAACCCATTGACATTAAACCACCCCTGTTCATATTTCCAATAAAACACGCTACTACCCCACTAGCCCGCTAGCTCAAGACTCCAGGCTTCACTTCGCTGTCATTAGGCGATTCAAGAAAGGGTGCTAATAGCCCACCAGCTCAGATTCCGTTTTTTCAAAGAAATCCTCCTCCAGGTCTTCGTACACCATCTTCCTTAGATGCGCCTGTTGTAGGAGAGACTAATACTGAGGAAGAAGAACCTCTTAGTATCACAGATGATTCTACTACCCGTAATGAACCCCTCTTATAAGAATTTCTCGAATTACCTCGTATATACGTTGACCGTATTATGGGGAATCTTGAAGGTGCTATTGATGATACCTATGGAGTCCACTATGATACCAAAACAGACAAATGGACACTTGGTAATACACCCATTACAATTAAAGGAAACGACATGATTATTAAAGGCGTCACGTATAAAGGGACTCCAGGTTTATATGATCTACTTCTTGAATGAACCAAATTTAAATCTAGTAAATTCAAAAGATACAAAAAATTATAAAAGTATTTTAGAAGCTACGAATGTTGCAAGACGAGATTATGATGTAAGTGGGTAAATTCGACGAAGCCGCAGCAAAAAGTATACATAACTAATCAAACCCTTGCTATAATCATCCCCCACAACTAAAGGAGGTGAAGCTATGTTTAACAGACAGGCCATTGGAATGATGTACATGAACTAATTCGTGATCTAGAGGTATTGTGGACACAAAAATTGGCGGAAAACGGGTGTCATAAGTGACATAATATCAATAGTAACTATATGAAGATGGATACATTGAAAAACCAACCAGTCGTTTTTTAAACAGTATAAATAAGGATGCATTGATGTCGACATTTAACTAAAATGCCCCTTAACAAATTTGGATGTTCACATCTCCAGAATCAATTCAAGAAATTAAACCCCTCAGTTTAAACTGATTGATGATAATCCTATAGATCCTCAAGATGTCATCAATAAGCAATACTATTTATCAACAAGGTTCAATTTGGATAGAAACCGTTTGACACAGTTGGCTCACCCGGACGAAGATGGTGATGATATAAGTAAAGGATACGTTGATTTTTGTCTACAAGCAGTTCAGAAAGATTTTAAAGGAAACTCGAACGTTTATCTAGTGTTGGAGCAAAAACTTTATAAAATTAAAGAAATTGTAGATAAATTAGTGCCATGTCTAAATTACAACTCGTCAATAAATTGCATGAAAAAATTTTAAACGAAGACGAACAATAATTAAAGGTTTTGATGACTTTTGGCAAGTAGACTTGGCATAATTTAACACATGGCAAACAAAATAAGGGCTATAAGTATATATTAGTGGTTATCGACTGTTTTTCGAAATACTTGTGGACTAAAGGATTAAAAACGAAAACGGGCCTAGAAGTTACCAGTGCCATGCAAACGAATAGAATACGAGAAGTATTCCAGAGTATTAATGTAGAAATGTTAAGAAACGTCAGTCGAGAATTTGAAGATCGACTGAAATGCTGTATCGACGTTTTCGGTGGGCATTTTGAACGTTTATTATGAAATTAATTAATTTTATAAGAATTCTGTCTTCATAACCGATGTTTTTTGAATTTTTTAAAATAATTTGTTATAATAGAAATTTTCAAAAATTTCTAGCACTTTCTCGTAACACTACCAATGTAAAAAAGTTATGACTGGAAAAAAATATTGTTAGGTTGATCTGTCTAGGATATACATGACGTTAAAATGAGAATGATTTTCGTGTACAATTGACCATAACTTTTGAAATACCCTGTATAACGTAATGAAACCCTATATTGGAAGTATGGGGGAGATGAGCTTAATCTAAATTAGAAATAGATAGTGTCCCATTTAAAAAAAAGTGTTTGGTTCACCCTGGTAATATGTAACACCCTGTAAATACTAAAATAATTTAGTAAAGTGAAGTTTGAAGTTGCCTATAATCCTTTAATAACGGAAACATCGTACTTCAACGCACTAATGCCGATTATATACAGCGTGTTCAGCGAGGAATGGACAATATCTCGAAAGCGGATGAAGATTTTAAATTATGAAAATATTTTGTAAATATCTTAAGCACATTTGTTGGCACAAAGATTTGAATCAACGCCCATCATGCCAGGTGGCGCCATCTCACTTCAAGTTTTTAAATGCAATGCTCTATTTTTTATTCCATTTTGGATTCTATGACAATTTGTGATGACTTTATTAACTACCAACCTATCTTTGTAGTTTTGAAAAAAATAATTTTGAATTTTATTAATTGAAAGCATAAATTAAAGTAAATGTTCAAATGTTTCTCATCATTTTCTACACACGTTTGATAACGCCAATTAATGTAACATATTGCTTAAAGTCTGCGATCTTGATCTCCTGCATGCAGTCCATGTACCAAATGAATTTTAAATGGTTTGTATTTATTAGATTTTAATATTTTATGGACAGAACCAACTGATACGGCACACTCTTCAGAAATAGATCTCACAGACACATGAGGATTATAAGTACACATGCTAATACACCGACGGTGTGCTTCATCTGTTGTTGTCTTTGTGCGATTCTCGCACTTACGGTGAGGAAAATGACCGGTTCCCTCAAAATATTTGCTACACGAACAAATGTATTTTTTCCGGGATGGCGTCGATCGGATACAATACTTGTGCAGCCCTTGCATTTTTTCTACATTCACCATAAATTATTACCATATCAAAATATTCTTCGTTAGAAAACGTAAACATAATTATGGAATTTGAAGATGCACAGACGATTTTCAAAACTGAAACTGTAAACTGACAGAAACTTGACAGACACTTCATTACGCGTTTGTTTTCATGGCATGATAAATGTTTCACATGATTCTCAATCAACGACTGTGATAAGTTGGTCCCCTTACAATTTAGTGTACAGCGTATTGCATTATTTCGGCGTTATCTGCATTATTTTTGTGGAAGAACAATCTTTTATCTTTCATTTGGTATAAAATTTGCTATTTTGTCTGTATCACTCAAATGTTATGAGCACTTCCTGAAATTACGTTTTTGTGCTAAAATTCCAAGGATTATTTTTTTCTCAGAAACTACAAAAGATAGGTTGGTAGGAGTCTTAATAAAAGTCATCACAAATATGTCATAGAATCCAAAAATGAAATAAAAAATAGGGCATTGCATTTAAAAAATTGAAGTGAGATAGCACCACCTGGCGGTGATGGACGTTGATTCAAATCTTTGTGCCAACAAATGTGCGCCCTTGGAAGATATTTACAAAAATATTTTCATAATTTAAAATCTTCATCCGCTCTCGAGTTATTGCACTGTCCCATTCCTCGCTGACACGTTGTATATATACATATATATATATATATATATATATATATATATATATATATATATATATATATATAACGGGTTATCATAAATTAATTCAACTTATATATTTTTAACAAATAAAATTAATAACAAAAAGTAAATGGAATCTAGCTACTTACATAATGATTTATGTCAAACACTGGTTACCGCAATTGTTCGATATAATCCATTTTGTTGTTGTAAATTACTCAACCGTTGGGCCACATTTTCTGCTCATCCATTAAACGGAACTTTACACCAGTTTTTTCAGAAATGATCTCCTGAACTTTTGCGGACATCCCACTCAATGTTAGACAAAATGTGGTTTATGCACGATGGTGCTCAGACATTTGGTCAGACTTCAGCAATACTTAGATGCAACTTATTACAACTTGGTTTGGCGAAGAGGATCACAACAAAGTTCTTGATCTCCAGAATTAATCCATGTGATTTCTGGTCTTGGGGTTACCATAAATCATTAGTTTACAACAATACTTTGATATCAATTCAAATAGCGTGTGATACTATAAAAATACCCAAAATATTATAACGTGTCTGACGATCGATGAGACAAGACTACGTTCATGTATTTTGGTTAGGCCATTTATTATGAATCGTATTTTATTCTTGCATTTTACATCTTTACTGTTTTACACTCTCAATACGTAGTTGATTACTTAATAAAAATAAAAATTATGGCATTGTATTTTATTTATTTTCTCGAATTTATTGGTTCTAGGAAAAGACTTAAGTTTAAGAAATGTTTTAAATAAACAGGGATTTTAAGTAACATTTTTATTTCACAAAACTCAATCTGAAAAGATTTGATATTAAATAAAGTAGTTGCTAACTTCATCTTTATAATGTAACAGGAATGTTGAAAAAATACAGTGGTTAGTCCTTTTGAGTGCACGGAAATTATAAATTTTCAAGTTTCCATCTTTACTTAAATTTGAGAGAAAAAAATAAAGCTCAATTTTACTCACCATCTGGAATTGAAATTTTTTATAGGAAAGACCATGTTTTTAAATTTTAAATATATTAATGAATTTAAGCATAAAATTAAAAATAAGATCTATTTAATTCCAGTGATGCCCAAATGTATTATTATTAAATATACATATAATTCATATCTCGAGTTTTTGTGTAAACAGTTCAGTTATTGAAACTATTTAACAGTTTTTAAGTACAGTTCAGTTGTTTTATTGAATAAAAAGATTTCACTCTTATAAGATAAATATAATCTTCGTATAAGTGTGTATACAGTTTAAATTTTGAAAATTATGTTTTTAAGTGATAGTTTATATTGTAAATAAAACATGGAAATAATGCCAAATAGCTGAAGTACAGTTAAAAGTGAAAAGAACTATGTTACGGAAATAATTCACAGATCCTAAAAAGTAAAAGTAATAACTGTACATCAAGGAAATAATTTAATCTTGTAAGAATAACAAAAGCATGTAAATAAATCAGAACTTTCAATTCAAATATATAATTGTTCCATAATGTTAAAATAGTGAGGTGATAACTTGTAAAATATTATGGATATAATATAAAGATTTCAAGTTAGATTTAAAACATGTTAGCAATTTCAACCTTGAAAGCCAAATAAAATGGTATAACGCTTTACCTTCGGTAGACGGTCAGTTGTTATCAAAATTGTCTGAGACGAGCGGTGAATGTTGGACTATCGCTATAATCTTACTGAGCCAATCTAGGTAAATGGTGATATAGAGGCCATTTTTCAGAATTAAATAAAAGTCCAAGTACGTCAGTGAAGATGTCGGTCACCAGAGTTTTGAAGATTTAAATCGGTACCGTATTTAATACTTGTGTCGATGTTGAGCCAGAAATGCGTGTTTCGGTAGTATAACTTCAAATAATTCAGCTACTAAAAATAAAACTATACGGAGGTCGAAGCAAATGTTTTCTATGTCAAATAATAAAAAAATAATTTATTTTATTTTGCCACCATAATGTTTTTATACGCCCCCAAATGCGGGCGTAATGTGGTCTTTATAGCACGGAAATGTCATTGTTGCTAAGCAGCATGATTGACAGCAAACACATGACATGATATGTCACGTAAGTTGAAAGAATTATTGAAACAACAACCTTACTATACAACCTTTATTAATTAAATAATAGTAATGAAACTTATTCTTTATAAAAATTGAAAATACAGTTGGATGAATTTGAAATTGTAACTCCAGATGAGCCAACACCAAAGCTGACAGTTCCTTCGCCGTTTTGTGGTATACTTATAGCTGCTGTACCAGTAATGTTCTGAGCAATTTTAATTTTATTTTGCAGATAATTCTCTACATATGATTCGGCTACTTTATCCGATCGCCATCCACCAGCTGCTTCAGTGTCCTTGTATCACCGCCGCTTTCTGCAAAGATCGTCGCCGCACTCCTGCGAAAGCAGTGCCCTGTGTACTTATGGGCATCCGGTAGATTGAGGAACTCTGCTATTATCCTCGGCATTTTGCCTAAGGTGTTTTTCCCAACAGTCTGAGCACTACATTTGCCATTATAATACGACAAAACAAGCTGTCAATTTTAGTATGTTCCGGTCGTAATGCTGCATATTTTCGGTACAAAGAGACGTAATCAACCAATCATCGCTTGGTACAATTGTAAATTGCCTCGAAGTATAAGTTTTGGTTTTTTGATCTTCACTAATAGAAATGATCCCTCAGTTGTTACGTCCTGTACAGCCAAATCGTGCAGTTCTTCGCGACGACATGCTCCAAAAGTACCAAAGGCTGTGACAACCTATAAAACACAATAATTTTTATAATGAGAATTGGAAAAAAACTAAAATCGTTATACCTAACAAGTACGTATGATCAGGCGCCTTCAATATGAATTCTTCAATTTGATGCCGTTGCAATACATAGGACTTTTTAGTTGATCACCTACAGAATTATTCTTCATGAATTCTGTGAGCATGGAAAACGAGATATATCAACATCTTCCTTCAACTTGAACATCTTTTTCAATTTAGAATATAAACACCACAGTGACGACGGCTTATAGATCTTTGACTGCAAAAATAGATATTTATTGAATAGAGATAATTGACTAATGTATATATACAATCCTTACCATTTGAGACAAGTATGCCATCACAACTTTTTCACCACATTTTGTGGACACATTTTTGTGCTCCGCCACGCGCAGAACTTTTCGTACCTATTATGTATAAATATTTCGATTTACTAGGAATTATTTTGCCTGGGCGGCTCAAATTAATCTAAAATTTCTTGTGAATAAGTTTTGTGTTTTCACCTTCCATTTTAGAATGCAAATTATTTACAAACAAACAGTACCTTAGCAACAATTTAGCAATATCCCAGTATCTTAGTAACAACAAATTAGCCTACTGTCGACTTTATTTCACTGCATTTGCATTTAAAAACTTGCCGAAAATACTGAATCTTTTAAAATTTTGTTCCAGTTTCATGGTGTAAAATAAAATAAAACATTAGAGTACCAGGCATAATTAGATTATGGTTTCAGAATAAAGCCTCTGCTTCGCGTCGGGCTTTAACATTCCTCGAGCCATAATCTTGATTATGCTTAATACATAAATATCTATTATAAGTTGGAAATTAAACAGAACGATTCGTCAAACAAACAAAAAATATAAACCAAACTCTCGGTCTCAGTAAAGAAATTAATTTTGTTATCGCTAAGTGGACAAATTAAATTAATATTTCTGACAAAAATAATACAAGAAAAGTTGGTGATTACGGTGCGAGGACTCATCCTCTAATTCATTCGCAGCTGAAAAACAAAACGCACTATACTTGGATGTCAATTAATAAAACAATTTTTCGCCAACGGTGGCGGAGAAGAAAAACCTAAATTGCTGAAAAAGAAAAATAACAAACAAGAACCAAAAACGTATTCAAGACGGTAAAGTAATAAACTAATTACTTTTCACATACGGTCAGCTATCACTGAAAAAAATGGTAGGTAAAACAAAACAACTCCAGTGATTAAAATAATTAACAGAATCAAGGAATATATATATATATATATATATATATATATATATATATATATATATATATATATATATATATATATATATATAATTGCCAACCGACGGAAAACCAAAACTAAATTCGTAAAAGAATATATAAAATGTCATTTGTCTGAACAGGTATAAAATAATAAACTAATTAACCCTTGTAATCAGTTTAAGACGGCCTAATGGTACAACTAAAATAAATGTAATGATCTGGCAGCTTAAATAACAGACCGTATAATATCCAAAATTATAAAACAAAATCAGAAAAATATTGTTAGTTAATAATCGGCTACTTGCTGCTAATAAAAATTATGTTAGTCGATATAAAATTAACAACTGTAGTGGGTGCAATATTTGTATTACCCGGTATATACACGGTATCGCTTGTGCGAAAACTACAACTATAATTCCATAAAAAATAGAAACACAATTGTTTGTTAGCACTAATAAGCGGTATAAAAAAAAAATTATCGAGCAATTTGTTCTTTAAAACTTAACCAGCTGAGCTACAGAATATAAATCGCGTCTATGTAAATGCTTACACTAAATTTCAAAAATTAAAGTGCAATCGCATACAATGAAAAGATATTTCTGCAAATGTTCGTACTTGGACTTAAAATTAATCTATAAGCAGTTACTCCGTATAAAAGAAATTCTAATGATAACGTGCAAATTAATGGTAGGCCTGCAAATATTTAGGCCAAACTGAACGTTGTTTAAAAACAAACAATTTTATTTGTAAACGGTTACCCACTGATAAAATGATCACCTATAAAGGTATAAAAATAATTAACGTGCAGATAGCCAGCTTAATATTAGTAGCAAAACGGACTTAGTTAAGACGGAAACGGTAGTGTTTCTCAGCTGCAGAGAAACTCGTTGATAACACGCTTATCGGATAATTGCACAGGTGCAATACAACTTTACTTAAATGTTTTCCATAAATGGAATAGCTACACATATAAGGTTTACTACTTGTATCTTGTTAAAAAAAAAACAACGGAATAGCGGACGGGAATTTATGAACAAATCAACAGTAGTAAATAAATCAAATTAATTTATTTAATCAATAGACTTACTCGAATAGATCAGGCATGCACACGGACTCACAAAACTCGTAATAATAATCTTCACTCTGGCGGTGTTAAACGTCTCGTATTGAAAAAGATAACAAAACTTGTTTTTGTACCTGAACTATTTCGATGTTCAAATGGAGAAAACATCATATATTAAAATTGTGAATTTATATACTTATAATGGAAATTATTTAAAATAAAATCATTGCATCTTGCATTTCAATTAATCAAACTGCGTGTGCGAGTATTGAATTGG
Organism: Vesta saturnalis; assembly: GCA_036346205.1. NCBI lineage: Eukaryota > Metazoa > Arthropoda > Insecta > Coleoptera > Lampyridae > Vesta > Vesta saturnalis. The sequence continues at coordinate 60,090 of JARFJB010000316.1, forward strand.
AATTTATCCACTAAATCAATTTTTTGAAATTAAAAAAATACCGGGCGGTCACATAAATAACAATTTGTCACAAAGTAAGGATTTATTTTAAATCGTTACAATGGAAGCATAAAAACAAACGCTTTCCGCACTATTTGTTAATGTCATTTCGTCATTTTAGAATTCTCGTCTTCCCTCCATCTTCCTTCTCTCTTCTTCTCCTTCAATCCCCTTTCTCTCTTTCTCCTCCTCTGTCTCTCTTCTATCTCTTCTCCTTTCTTTTTCTCTCTTCTCTTCTCTCTCTTTCTCTCTCTCTCTCTCCTTCTCTTCTCAGCTCTCTCTCTTTCACGCTCTCTCTATCTCTCTCTACCTTCCTCCCTCTCTCTCTAACATAGGAAAAAAATTGAATGTGGCAGTTTATCTTGTAAATAAAACAAGGAAATAATTCCTAACATGATTTAAGTGAAGTATTTTTTTTATATGAAATCTAATTTGTATAAGGTCATATAAACAATGAAATTTCTAGATTTTATATTTGCACGAGAAAATGCTGAATTGAATTATTAAATGTCAAGGAACTAAACCTTCAATTTTGTGACTTTACGTTATTTATTTATCTAAATATATTGATTATGAATTATGATTTTTATTATTGTATTTAATGATATGTAAGCTTTGTAAATGTGATGAGACACACATAAAAATTATAGTTTGGTGCTTTTAATATACGATTGACCTCAACAAGTAATGCTGATTTATGCGCGCTATAAATAGACAACACCTGCCTAAAATGTTCCTATCGAAAAAGCGAAAGTATCTCTCATGTTTTGAATTCTTGTTGCATTTTAATTAAAGTACACGTGAAATTTGGAAATGTGTTTCTTCCCAATCGATTTTGAAAATGTGAATGCTCCAGCAAATTGTGTTTTTGTGAGTGCTCGTAAGGCGAAGAAAAAGTAGTTCGTTTAAAATTTAAATTAGTCAGTTTACATATTTTTGTTAAATAATAAATGCAATTACTAAAGTGCCACTTGAAAAACGTAATCACGTTTTCAAAATTTTAATTTCGATAGGGAAGTAGGGACAAATTCAAACATTCAGGAGAGCGTGGTTTTAGGACGTCTTCGTCGAATCTAACTGTATCTCTTTTCATTTCTTAGAATGTATGTCTTTTCACATTTATTCGTCACGTTCCATACTTACACATAAATGATTTATCTTCAGTCCACATTGTTGAAGCGTACGCCATGCATTTATGCAATACAAATTACACAATTGCATATCATTCTGTAACATTTATTTTATTTAAACTCATACATAACTATCGATAATGCATTTCAAAATTACAAGCATTTTTTTAACATTACAAACTTAATTAATTATTACATAGAAATACAAAACATGTTAAATTATTTATTTCTTTTGGAAAGCGTCTTTCTTCAAATTTACTTTTCACTTTTTCGTTGAATAGTTGCTAAGTACGTATCAAAATTAACAATTTATATTACCACTTAATTTTCACTAAATTTGCATTTCACCTTTACTGTGTATTTTCTTCTAAACGCACAATTTCTTACGTACATTATCTACCAGCACTAAACGTTGAAAATTACACACGCTTCATTATTCTGTCTTTGATGCCTTGTTAATCCGAAGCTCCTACATTTTCCTATTCATTTTGAACAACTCGAAATCTACTTCTTTAAAATTTTCTTTATTAATTCAACCAGCCTCTCCTTTCTAATTAATAATTTATACTACCACTTAATTTTCACTAAATTTGCATTTCACCTTTCCTGCATATTTTCTTTTAAACACAATTTCCCATGTACATTATCTATTCACACTAAAGGTTTGAAAATTACACGTTTTATTATGCGGTCTTTAATGCCTTGTTAACCGGAAGCTCCTTCATTTTCCCATTTATTTCAAACAAGTCTAAATCTAGTTTTAATTCTTTAATTTTCTTTATTAATTCATCCAGCCTCTTCTTCTCTCGTCTATAATTAACATTTTTTCTTTACTTTCGATTCGTATCGTGCGTACTACTTTTATCATTTCTGCTATTAAAAAGTTATCATTTACTAAATCATGCACTCCCAAAGAAGCCTTTTGCTATAAATCTTCATCCTTGAAACCACTTACCTTGAAAAATATTCTTGTTTCCATGAACTGCTTCTATTTTTAGATCTCTAAGAATTGTAATATCATACCCTGCAGGTAAATAATCTTTGACCTTGAAAATTACATCGTAGGTTTGTAAGAATTGTAATATGGTGACCTTGAAAATGTTATTTTTAGATTTAAATTCTGCCCTTGATATTTTGACTTTGAATATCTTGAAATTTAAATTTTCCGCCAAAAGTTTGACCTTGAAAATTTGAAGACCTTAGATTTCTCACCTCTAGAGGGACCTTGATCTAGGTTAGAACCCGCCTTACTATACAGGCAACGATTTACCGTAACCATTGACCTTGGGTCTAGAACCCCTATATATATATATATATATATATATATATATATATATATATATATCAATGTTAATAAAAGTTTCACAAAATGCCGATTGTAATGGAACAAAGTAAGTATTAAAATTTGAAAACATCAGAACAGAACTAAAAAGGTTTTTTCAATAATAAGTTGATGTATTACCAAAACTGACAATCAGGTGATCAGCAATCGAAGATAGTGCAAATCCTCTAATTGAAACATCCCACAGCGCTTCAAGTCATCTGGACATAACCATTGCTAATAATTAATTTTTCTGTCTATTTTATTACCGGAATTGATTATAATGTGTGGGCACTATTGTAGGCCTAGTCCGGTTTCCGGTAATAACGCCAATATGCAAGATTTTAGTTTTCTCTTGAAAACTATTAAGTAGTTGGTTCTGATGTTACTTTTTATTTATAAAACCTAGTTATCAACGTATTTGTACCTAACATGTGTCTGAAATGTTTTTTATGCTTAATTAATAAAATTTATTTTGTACTGACCCGGGCTTATTACTCGACAGTCATTCTTTTATACATTTATTACTTGTTTTATTTTTAGGAAAGGTCGTACAAAGGTTGGAATCGAACATAAACTAACTATTGAAATAAAAAACGAGGTGGATGATTACTATTTTGCAAAAGTTCCCACCGTGGGAGTAAATGTAAGTTAAGTAGCTAAGTGCGATTTTATTTATGTCCACTGTGTAAATAGTCCCAGACTGTACTTTAAGGATAAGGGTTCTATGAAAGTGTGTGGAACTGTACATTATAGTAAGGTATATGACCTAGTACCTTCCAGACGCAATTTTAAATGTATAATGGCAGAGCAATACTTCACTATTAATTGGTTTAAAAGCTTCGACTAAGGGTGGCAAGCAGCATATTACGGACGAGTGTCGTAATTTAAACCAGTTCGTAGTAGACATTACCACACGAGTTGTGTACTGTGCCTTTTCTACTCCTGTAGAGCATAAAAGCAGTGACGAAAGATTCGTATAACCATTGAACCTTTTATACACGTACCCAATATTGTAATGAACCATCCTATAAAAATAAGTTACTGTATAAATGCATTACAGAATTGTAAGACTTGTTTCAATTCCCACATTAAAGGTTAGAGCTAAAATTTGAACTGAAATAAACAGAACTTGTAACGTCACTGATTTGAAATTTTATTTTATTAACTTGAAATTTTATTTTATTAACAGAAGTTATTGTTCTAAAGTAATAATAAACTGAAATATACTACAAATAGTAATTTAAAGATGGTACTGATGTTTTTCTTTTTCAAATTTAGAATTTATTGAAAAATTTTTGAAGTTTACGATAATGAACTATGCTTTTTAACACTGCAGTGAATGGCTTAGATACGTATATGGGTTTTAATGTCGTTTATACACTGTTTTCTATGTATTCTATGAACTAAATTGTAATGGCAGTAGAGGCTTTATTTCATACAGAATTGTCAATACACGTTTCTGCTATGTTTTATGACCTTGCGCTTTAAAAGTGAGTAGATTACCACATGCATCGATTAGAATAGTGGCGAAAGTAACACCACACGTTAAAATAATTTAAATCTAATCAATATCTTGTTACATTCGAATTAAAAATGTTTAATATGTCTTCTATAATAAATACTGAGAGTATCGTACCTACCTCATTTATGAAATTATTAAAATAGTTAGTTTTGTTTCAATTAATATAACAAAAGGCTTACATAAACAATGCATAATGAATAACATAAACAACCAATTCGCCAAAAGTAGGTAGCTTAAATACACAATTTAAACTCATAATCGGTACATCATAAGTTTCAGTTTTATATTTGGAACACAATTGGCAAATGGTATAAAACTATCACTAATTTACTAAAATTATTGATCTACTATATGTAGAATGGATCAAATAATCTAATCACCATCGATAAACGGTATTTCAGATCTTATTTCACAACGTCCTTCACTTTTTTAAAATCAAAAATGCAATTTAGTGAAGAGTGACAATATGTTCTTGTATAATGTTTAAAAGCTTCTTTAAATAATATAATAAATAATATCAAAATATATTTACTTAAATTCAATTTTAAAACACTATGCTAGATTAAAAGAACAAATCGGGTTGAAGAACTGCCAAATAAATGCTGTTACTACAAGCAATAGAGTATCATGTGCTCAATGCTCAGGAGATGTCCAAGGGGAGCAAGTATGGACTTTGGACAGAAGCTGACATGGCACTGGCTATTAGAGCATACAAAGAAGACGAAGAAGGTTTAAACGAATGTGCTCGAAGGTACAATATCAATCAATCCACCCTTTTCAGGCATTTGGGAAGTACTAACAAACAAGCCAACCACAATTTACCAAGTGTGTTATTTCATCCGAAACTCTAGTAAAGATATTGTTCAATTTGAAGAAATGCTTAATGGATATCAGTCAACCGGGGTCAACATCACTTGCCAGAGTTCGAGGTTGTGAAACAGAGCAAGTTATGCAATTTTTTGATATTCTAGAAACCCTTGTTGACAAACATAAAATTACGGCGAATACAACATTCAATATTGGCCAGTGGGAAAGAGGTGTTAACACCACAATGGTTTGTTGTTGCAACGCTGAAGGGTTTTACATCCCACCCATGCTCACATTTAAAAGAAAGCGCTATGCACCGGAACTTGCACGAGGTGCTCCAACGGAAAGTCTTACTTAAATTTCAGATACTGGCTATATCAATAGCGATCTGTTTATCAAATGGCTTAAACATGTCATGTTACTATACGGAGATTCAACGCATAGCAAGAATCTGGAGGTTGTGGAGTTTGCTCATCAACCCCATATCTCGCTCGACGTGGTATTTTGTAAACCTCTGCAAAATTATTATTTTCAGGAACAAGATTCATGGTTGTGGGCTCACGTAGGACAGTCGATAACACTTTACAATATTTCTGGCGTGTTAGGTAAAGCTTATGGGAAGGCGTCTATTATAGATATAAGGCAAAATGCTTTTAGGGGGGCGGGAATATGGCCTCCAAATCAAAATAGATTCGGTGAGCATCTATTTGCTCCCTCTACTGCTGTGGAACCGCCAGATGAAAGTGAAGAAGATGTTTTACCCCAAAACCCAGTAACATTGAACGTGCTGTAGGTTCTACTTCGCGTTATCAACCTAGTTCTAGCTGCACCTCTCAACCAGATAACCTTCCAACAGAGTACTGGGAGAAATTACTCCAGAAAAACTGAACCAAAGCCTGACTGAATTCGTACCTGTCTCTCGAACAAGCAAGGTTGTTCAAAAACGGAAGACTAAAAGCTGTTGCAGTAGAGCTTACTAGTACACCTTACAAAGAAGACCTTCAGGAAAAAAGGAGGAAGTCGCTACCAGAGAGTAAACGTAAACCGAAAGTGCCGAAACGAGGTAAATTAGCCCTGGAGAAGTGTTAAATTATTTTCAGAAACCAGAGATAAGAACCATAAAACAAAAACGCATGTCACAGACCAGACATCTCGACTCCAAACCAAATGAAGGCTAGGTTCGGTACCAAAGGTGTCTAAAATGGGTACCTGAGCAGGGTGCGGAAGTTGATGAAGATGCCGAAGACTTTATTTGTGATTTCTGCTCCCAAAGTTTCTAATTTGAGTTGAGGCATTCATTCTTCTACCTCAGAATTATTGTTTCTTTGTCAGCTTTAAACGTAAGAATAATTTGTCCTCATCTTGCATAAAATATTTCATAAGTTTCGTTGCTCTTTTAATAATCTGTTTCTGGGTTACCCATATCGCTAAAGAGACAAAATAAAATTTTGTACGCTAAGAGTGTCTTTTAATAATAATTTCAATTTAGGAACCAGATGGTTCAATTAAAGATATCGACATCCTAAATTTAACTTTTACAGTTAAATATTTAAACATTAATTATGCACTGAAATGATTCCTATCGGACATTTTATTTACTGCTTACATAATCTTAATAAGGCACTAAGTTTGTATCAGAATTTTAATATGAAACACGCTTATTTTTTCAAGTTATAGTACCGAGCTGGTAGCGTAGTGGTGACACAACCTGTTTAGCATTTGGGAGGTAATGGGTTCGATTCCCGTTACCGTCTACATTGTATGAGGTTTTTTTCAGGGGGTTTTCCTCATACACACGTAGCGGCATGGTCACTGCGTATATGCACTTAGTTCTGGAGTTACCGTCGATATTAACATAATCCACACATCCACACATATACGCTCACGCGCACGCACGCACGCACACGAACACATACGCACACGCACTCAGGCACGTACATGGTGGTGGGATAGATTTTATAACAATTCGTACCTAGTAAAGAGTGTGCCTTATGGGTACATGAAATAAGGAATAAAAATAGTTGTTTTGGTTATTACTATTAACAAACAATTAATATCATGATCTTCTTACTTGTTAAAATAAAGTGCCGAATATGATAAATATTGTTGCGGGTGCAGAATTAGACGATCGAAACGTTTTCGAGCGAGTTTTCATGAGGGTGAATATTCCTGGGGAGTTGTCGGAGGTGAATTTTTTGAATAGGACACCCTGTATATTTATACCTAATCGATTGCCAACGCTTTTACTAAAATAAAAGGTTATTATGAATTTCAGTCTAAAACAAAAAATAAAGGAGGTATGAGCCTATTTAACTTATGATCTTGGGGGGCATAAAATTTAAAAAACAAAACAAAACGAATCAATTGATTTATTTTTTGTTAAAATTATTAGAAAAGCTTAAATTAAATGTTCGAATACATCTCCTCCTTGCTCAATACATTTTTGGGCACACTTAAACACTCTTCTTGTAGCCTTTAAAACCGTACGTCCATCTATGCTACGTATGATATTAGTTATCGCTAGATTTATTGGTTTTATTGTTTCGCATAGCATCCTAGATGATTTAGAAATAAAAATATTTAAACACAATTAAATGACGTACAGTTCTATTCAATCAAATCGCGTATATTCATTTTTAAGTAGATTGAACAGGGTTTGGTATCCATAGCTACATTAGTATGACAATTCTAAAGTCAAAATTACTTATTTGTTGTGCTTTAATTTTATTAATTATTACTTACGATGTTTGTGTTAAATAAATAATTTTATTTTTCTTATACTGTATAGAATTTGTAATTGTAATGTTATTAAATTATACAAACAATATAATTCCATAAATACTGAAACAATATATCAACCTATACGTTATTAAAGGATTAGTTTTGAGATTTTTGTAGATTTATTTTTTATTCGCAGATATAACATAGTAGCCAAGAAAAACGCTTTACAGTATCAAATTAATGCCAAAAATTACTTCCAAGAGTTGTACTAGATTTTATTGAAAAGAACTGTACTTTGGTACTAAATTAAATAATAAATATAACATATATTGTACAATATTTCGTTTTTATTTAAATTTTATGGTATCCTACAGGCCAAAAGTGAAATAGACTCATATCTCCTTTATTTTTGGTTTTAGGCTGAAATTCATAATAAACTTTTATGTTACGAAAAGCGTTGGCAATCGACTAGGGTATAAATATACAGGGTGTCCCATTTAAGAAAACTACATTTTTTAAAATAACTCGGAAACGCGATGTTCAATTGTTTTTCTGTTACCACCACGTTAATTCTGCGGAATAAATACTACTAGTTCTCTAATTTAACCGACCTCGTAGCTTCAATAAAAAAAAGTTAGCAATAGTAGTACACTTGAATTTGGTCACCCTATATATATATATATATATATATATATATATATATATATATATATATATATATATATATAATATATATATATATATATATATATATATATATATATATATATATATATATATATATATATATATATAATATACAGTCGAACGTCGCTAATTCGAACCTCTATAAGTCGAAAAAAATTGGAGATTAGCATTTTATAAATTGGCCTCTATATCTCAGAGTGTGCTGAATAAACCCTTTGTAACTCGAAGTAAAAACAATTCTGCAACAGTTTCCTTTTATTTCTTTCTTCTTTTTTATGTCGAATTTTTTTTCCGCAACTCTACAACTCGAAACACTTGATAACTGGAATTGTTCTATATATATATACAGGGTGTCCGCGGAGTGCAACAACGGAGGATATCTCCTTACACAATAGGGGTAGAAAAAAAGTTTAAATACAAAAGTTTTTCAGTAATCAAATCCTCATTTAAATAAAATATTTTCGTTTATACAGGGTATCTCGTATGAACTGGAGAGCATGCAACCGCATTTTTTTAAATAGGACACCCTGTATTTTATTCCATTATCTGATTTTTCTATAAATTCTGAATCGGTTTTATTAATGCCTATTAACATCTAAAATTAATAGTTTTTGAGATATTTAATGTTTTTTTTAAAAAAATCACGGTTTTCACGTGTCATTGACGTAATAAGCTAACTTTTTTTATAAAACATGTACTATACCTACTTTTGATTGAGTTATTTTAGTTTTTAAAATCTATTTTTTAAAATACACACTCAATTTCAAAAATTTATATTAGTTGGCCATGGTTGTCATGGAAATATTAATAAACAAATGTTTGTTTGACACTGACAGTTTAAAAATTCAATTTAAACAATATTGAAAAAGGTGAAAAATAATTTTATTGGCGTAAAACTTCGTTAACTCTATCTAATAATAATAATAACAAGTAAACAAAAGATGCAAAAAACAATTTAAGTTAGATATTTTTAAAATAATATAACTAAAAATCATAAAATATCATAAAATAACTAAAAATATTGTTTACTTTTTGAAGCACTTCTCTATTTATGCCTTGAAAAACATTTCTTATTCTTTCTTTCATGTTTTCCTTTGTTGTGGGAGGTATTTGGTAAACTTGATTATTTACAAATCCCCACAAAAAAATAAAGTTTTGTAAGATCCGGGGATCTAGATGGCCAAGAAATTGGCCTTCTCCTGCCAATCCATGTATTTGTAAATTGCAAATTTAGATGATTACGCACAATACCACTAAAATGGGCAGGCGCTCCATCCAATTGAATCTGTAAAACTTGAAGCGGTAAATTATCTAAGGAATCTTGTAAATCGTTTTCCAAAAAATTTAAAAAGGTTTCTCCATTGACTGTATGTTAAAAAAAATAGTGTCCCAAAATTCTTGATACCGGCCCATACGGTAAGTGTCCGTCTCTGTTGATGGTCTAATGGCACCACATATCTTGTATTTGTATCACTATAATGGAAATTATGACGATTTATAAATCCATTTTCGTCAGTAAACAATACGTAATCAAAGAAGTCCTGCTTATCCTCTATTTTATTTAATGCCCAAAGGCAGAAATTTCTCCTATTTAAAAAATCCTGATCCGTTAATTCTTGTACTACTTGGATGGGGTATGGATGAAACTTTTGCTTGCGAATTATTTTATTTATCGTTGATTTTCCGATATTGTTGTTCAGTGCGATTTGCCTGCAAGAAGCTTGCGGATTTTCCACGACGGCTTGTATGTAACTGGGTTTCCTTGTTTGATGCAATGGTTGATCGTCGCCATTTGATTCATAATTGATGTTTCCATTCCTTTAAAACCTCTCCTTGAGCCTTTCAAATGCCAAGCGATTTGGATGTCTTTCTGTATTTGGAAATTTTTGAGCGTAAATTCTACTCGCTAATAAACAATTTCCGTCGGATGCAATAAATCATTTGTATAAATTCTTCTTTTGAAAAATTCATTTCAGTATTTAAGTATTGCTTAATTGAATTTTTAAACTGTCAGTGTCAAACAAACATTTGTTTTTTAATGTTTCCATGACAACCATGGCCAACCAATATAAACTTTATAAAAATTGAGGTGTTTATTTTAAAAAATCGGAACTGTAGTTACGTAGACTTTCTCGTATACCAACGCAATTATAGTAGAGTGAAATAAAAATAGATGTCTGTTAAAACACTTTTAAATAAGGGAAAATGAAAATCAAGACGTCTGTGCTCAATCGCATAAGCGATCGTTAAAACCAATAAAATATTTCACAAGATCTGTTTGCGTGACACAAATCGGTTAATGTAAAGTACCACTTCCTGTACACTAATTTTGTTCAAACACCGTATTTAAGGGTGTCACCTAATATAACTTACCCGTGCCAAATCCGAAATAGATACATTCATATTTTAGAGTAGTTTACTTGAAGTGTGACACAAAACTATTAAGGTAAAGTGCCACTTCCGGTACACAGATTTTGAGGAAACGTTACACTTAGATGTGTCGCCTAATATAACTTAGCTCTGCCAAATACAACAGATACGTTGATATTTTGGAGTAGTTTATTTGAAACGTGACACAAATGTGTCAAGGTAAAGTGCCACTTTCTGTCTCCGGATCTATCCCAAAATTTGATAGAGATCTACGATTTTGAAATAAGGCGTCCATGCCGAATTTTAATTGTTTAGCTCAAAGTGTACGAGCCCTATCGTATTTACACACACACACGCACGCACACGCACATGCACACGAACACGCACACACACTCACACACTCACACACGCACACACGTACGCACGCACGCACCCACACACAGACATTTTTTCAAAAATGCTTTTGTCGGACTCGGAGACCTCGAAAACGTCCAGAACCATCAAAATATCGAGATCAATGATTTTCAGAATTACAATACCTTCTCTATACTACGTACACGAGAACGTAAAAATGGATTTTAAAAACTAAAATAACTCAATAACTATGAAAGATAGGACATGTTTTATAAAAAAAAAGTTAGCTTATTACTTAATCAACATTTTTCCGTAGAAAACGTCATTCCATTTAAAAAAATTAAGATTTTGTGTTTTGAAGATTATGATTTTGTGAATAGTTTTGGTAACACCTTGTATAATATTTTCAAATTTGTATAGGAACTTAAGTGAATATACTTCTTAATGGTTTATACTCCCACTTTAAATTATTTTTTTCTGCTCACATTTTCGCGCAGGCGTCATCATCCAACTTCTAAAGCGTCCATTTTTTCACTTCCTGATGAATGTTGCTCTTTTCAGGCACTTTCGTTTTTTTACTTTTACACTTTTAATTTTACCGCTTTTGATTGCACAATTAATTCTACTGTTACGTACGCTTTCATTTTATGATGGCGTTTTGCTTTTAATGCAGATCTGAATGTGGATTCCATTATTTATTTTGAACCTTCAAAAGAATGCAATAAAGATTGGTTTATTCAATTTCAAGAAGACAAATTTATAAGAAATAAAATTCCAGTTTGGGTGTGGTTTACAACGTAAAGTATTATTTCGAGATATTACGCAATATTGGTGCAAAGATGACATCACCTTGGTTGACATTTCCGTAATCGTTTAGATACCAGAGGTTATTAAAATGTTTGTGTACAAAATTTTACGAACAGGTATTTATTTTTAATGATTTCTTAGTAATTGTTTAATCTTGCAGATTAAACAGGGTATTTTAATAAAGTTAATAATTTTAGTAATTTTATATTTAGTAATAAGTTGAGTAATAATAGAATTAACAAATGTAAAACGAATCGCAAGCAAAACTGAATATAAAGCAGGTTAATTATTGCGACAAATTGTGCTGATACAAAAGTGTGTAAGGTTGAAATTACACATATACTATATGCATTATAACTAGTAAGCACAAAAGGCGCTTAAAAGAATAAAACATGACCTACTAACTAGGTCAAAACAATAAAACACGTCATGTAGAAAATTGTATATAAAGTGTAAATAGTATCGAATAAATCAGTTCTTGAATGAATCTCATCTTTTATTCAATTACTCAACAGGGTTGTGAGGTCTAGTCTACAATTGGTACGAGTGACGGCGTACCCCTCACATTAAACCCCAACTAATCAATCTCTCTAATCAGAGAATTGAACAGTAATTTAAGGCTATTTTTAAGATATATTTTATATAACCCTATCATTTTAATTGTTAATAAACATAGTTTGTATATATTTTATTTTTTACATTTTGATAAAATTTTTATTGTAAACAACCTCGGTTTAGTTATTCCGAGCATAATTAAAAAATAACTTGGCGTCCGAGATCACTTTATTAGTGTTACATTGCTTTTTTTTCTATTGATGTTCAGTGGAAGTAATCGAGCAGACATTGTGGTAATTAAGCAAATAAAAAAAAAATTGAATCGGCCCTACTTTAATTTACCGACTGAGTCAAAGGCATTATTTTTGGTGAATGGTTAGTATCTCCAGTTAGTTTAACGATCTGTTTCGGAGAACATTTTTACACTTATTTCTTTATTATATTATTAAAACACCTTTTATACGATTACCATAACACCACACTTATTATAATATAAACAAAAACATATCGTACCGATAATGTTGCTTCCTTTCAATGTCAACTGCAGGCGGCAAAACTGTGGACGCAGAAAAACCGAATGGATGAAATTTATGTATATTGCAGGTGAAAGTCCAATTTTATGTTGAATATTGGGTTAACTCGTCTACACGCAGCAACACTGTTGTCACAAAAAAAAACAATTGGATATTGAATATTATTGTTAAAGGTCCTATTTTTATTTTAAATATTGAATCATCTGGTCCATGACACAGTATTTAATATTTCTCACATTTATTTTGTGTTATTTCGTATTTTCTATTCATTACTTCAAGATTGATAATTAAAATTAACTGTTACAGGGGATTTAGCAAAATAGAATTAAAATTGTTTTAAATAATTTAGCTTGTTTTTTAATTAAAAGTAAGTACCACACTAAATTTTTCTGTTCTAGAATAAGCGACAATATTTCTTTTATTTTATTTTGCCACCATAATGTTCTTTATACGCCTCCAAATGCGGGCGTAATGTGAACTTCATAGCACGGAAATGGTATTGATGCTAAGCAGCATGATTGACAGCAAACAAATGACATGATATATAATAGCAATATCACAGTATCTTAGTAACAACAAATTAGCCTACTGTCGACTTTATTTCACTGCATTTGCATTTAAAAACTTGCCGAAAATACTGAATCTTTTTAATATTTTGTTCCAGTTTCATGGTGCAAAATAAAATAAAACATTGTATGTACCACGGGCATAAGTGTAGATTATGGCTCTCAGGAATATAAAAGCCCTCGAGCCATAATCTTCTGATTATGCCCTTAATACATAAATATCTATTATTTTCGAAATAAAAACACAGTATTGATACAGGTACCCTGCACGTTATCCTGTAACATTAGTGGCTGTTTACAACTTCCGTTATCTCAGCTTATTAACGCAAGTCCTACGAAAAACATGCAAGACATCAAATTTGAACAAAATTAATTTGCGCTTTGAGACGGTGTGAACATATATCTAACTAACAAAAAGGTTATTTGCGAAATACTGCAAAGTTTGAGATTTGGGACGAATTGCGTTTTTCACTTATTACCCCGAAACCTTTGGTCTTATGTTACAGAAAAAATGCAAGATATCTTTTTAACACAGAATACCTACATTGGAATCAAGCATCGACGAATCACACTTCTCATTCAAAAAATATCAATTTCTAGCGTTGTCTTGCTTATTTGCACAAAACGGTGCATCGCAGGAAAAAATCGCAAGCGTAAATTATTACTAAAAATAAAATTTTGTATTAAGATAACGCTACGAAAAATGATGTTTGAAAAACTAACAGTTTGGTTATGCACAAAAATATTTTTTTACATAATACTTGTAAATTAGCATAGATTGCGTTATACGAATGCTTTTAAAAACACTATTTGGGAAAATGGTGGATTTATTTATTAAATCGCAAGCTTTCAGGCAGATACTCTGTCCTTCGTCAGCGTCAGGTGCATTGGTTAGACCCTATTCTTCGAAATATTCCATAAAATGATTTGCAATCGAAGGAGAAATAGGAGATCCCGTAGCTACTGCGTCTAGCTGTTGATAATACTCTCCATTAAATAAAAAGAATAATGTTGTTAGAGAATATTTAAATAATATGTGCTCGTTGTGGTTGAAATGTTCTAATAGTTGAAAGGTGTCATTTATTGGTACCTTTGCGAACAAGTTCAAACTAATTAACAAATCATTTGGGGTTAATGTTGATTTGCCAATTAATTCAATAAAATGATCTGAATTCTTTATAAAGGAACTGCTCGAAACTAATGAAAGGTCGAAGTAGAGTATTTAGAGATAATGCGTAGGTGGTTTAATTTATAGAGCTCACAAATGGGCGAAGTGGAACATTTGGTTTATGTATTTTTGGCAGTCCATACAATCTTGCTATTATAGGATCTTGTGGTGTTAGTTTCTTAATTATGTCAGCTGGCAAGTTTGATTCCATTAACAGTATCATAGTTAATGATTTGAACTTGCTATTAGGATTGTATGACAGTTCAGTAAAAGCAGAACCGTTTAGTAAACTATTAGCTTTGTATATGTAGCTTTATCCATTATAACAGTAGCTCTTCCGGTAAAAATTATGATGTCTTCATTGTTGCAGAATTCTTTTACGGCATAGGTTAAATTCTTTTTTGGAGGTTGTGCTCTATGCAGTATTCCTGTAGTTTCATATTTGATTTCGACTCATTCAGGTGCTGGAGGATGGCCAATGCTCGTTTCAACATTATAGATGATTTCTTCAACAGGAATTTGGGAAGCACCCACAGCAAAATCCAATCCTTATGACAAAACAGAGCGAGCAGTATCACATAAATTACAAGAACTAAGATTAACTACAAGATTGTCAGATATACGGTTTGTAAGGTCTGTGTAAGACATACGTGTAGTGTTGTGCTGTTTACTATTAAGAGAATCAAATTTACTTATCTGTCTAGTTTTCGTTTGATTTTCATGCGTTTCTTATCTTCTCTACAAAAGGTCAAGAAATCTCCAGTCATCATTTGACAACTGTTCTAACAAAAGAAAATGCAAATGGTAAATTACTTTATCAAGTTTGTCCAGGTCTTTTTTTGTAGCTAGGACTTCTCTTAGATGAGATAAATTCGCTTTACTAAAAAACCTCGTTGCTCCAGTAGTTTGGTAATGATGTTTGATGAAATTTGGTATTAACCCTCCTATTGTCTTAACATTTTGGTTTCACTTATTGTGTTCGGGTCATTAGCCTATAGTTGTTGTTTTATTGTCATTAAATTGATATAACAGTAAATACTGAAAAATAAGATGTAGTATTTATTTGCATTTAATACGTTATTTTATTTTTATTACATATTATTATAAATGTTATGTAAAGAACATCTGGAAAACGTAGTAGTTAGGTATATACATTTGTTACAGTCTTGACAGTAGGAATATATGTGAGGTTTACATAGGTATTTTGAGCAATTACACCTATGTGAGGTTTACATAGGTATTTTGAGCAATTACAACATATCATTTAAATAGAGACAGAAATTACATCTTTTACACTTGGTTGTGGTTGATTGTTCCCTTGCTTCGGCATTACTGGTTGAAGAACGTGGCTTTATAACCATTTCAGCTGCAGGAATACTTCGAAGGAGACGTTTTCTTTCTTACAATAATGGAGTGATCAAGGAATTACCCAGTTCTTCAAGAAACAGTCGCCGTTTTGTAAGTTTTCCAGCATTCCAGGTTGGAGTTAGTTCGCAACACAGAACATAAGCGTTGTAAGCTGAAACGTCCGTAATATTGTAAAAGATAGTCCTTGTCCATCTTTTAGTTTGCCGTCTGCATGTGTATGTTATTATTAACTTGTCTAACATTTCTACAGCACCTTTAGTTTTGTTGTAATCTAAAACTATAAACGGCTTTTTATGATCTTGGTTACACACTCCGTTATCGTGGTGCATGGTGCGCATAAGCGTAACATTTTTATTCCGTTTCGGAATATAGGAAACTATTGACGTGTCCTTGGTAAAGTAAATTTTTGAAGAAAAAACTTCTTTCCTGTTGCAGACCAATGCGGTTAGCAATTCAGGCTTATCTTTGCGAACCAAGCATGGTTATTTTTCTTTTCAATGGCATTTGCCCCAGATCGTACAAGGTAAAAGAATTATCGCTCGTTACGTTGCGACCTTTTAGGCAATAAGTACACAACTCTTTTACCTTGACCTCTCTCTGAAGATTCACCTTCTTTTTTCCCGAGGTAAACTTACATGTTATATGCATAAGCAGTTACAGAATCGCGTAATGTCCAAATCTTGACTTCCTATTTAGCAGGTTTATTCGCGATATACTGTCTAAAAGGACAACGGCCTCTAAAAGGACCAGTGTTACATTTTCGTGAACATTATAGAGCTTAGATAGAATTTCAACCTATTCATCCCAGAAGTCCCGTATGGAAGCTAATTTATCAGTTTGGCATCGTTGTGGTCGAGTTTTTTTTATCGTCAAAGCGAATTATTGGTGTAAAAACATGAAATCGTTGTAGGGACATCGTTGCTCTAAATATTGGACGACGTACATTTCCATCCCACAGACTGGCTGTTGCCTCTCAATGAGATTTATACACTCCAGCTAGAAACAGTAGGCCAAAATATGTTTCTAGTTCAACTAATGTTAGTTTTTGAAACGTGTCGCCACAAAGTCTTTTGCCTTCTAAATTGGACATTTTCAAAATTAGATTTACAATTTCGGGTGTGAAATATAAGAAGTACGCGGACTTTATACCAATTATTCACGGCGTATACCCTGTTAGCCCAGGAATCAAAGAAATAATATGTTCTAGTGAGAACCTTCCCGATTAATGTGTCTTTTTATTCCATACTATATTGCCATCTTTCGAAGTTACGTGATTATCCGTATCAGCTTCATCTGAAATCGTAGCTTTCACTTCATTATCCGAGTCGCTATTATATATCTCGGTTTTCGACAAATGGTTTCCTTCTTCAGAAACATTAGGATCACTATCAGAAGCACACAAAAGTTTCTCAAATTCACTATCCGTAAGCACTCTCTCACTACACATTTTCAATAATAAATTTCAATTGTTAGGTATTTCTTATTAGAGTATAGCATCAAGTTTGATATTTACTACGAAACTAACACACTGATGCTCACTGGCTTCATTTATACGCGGAGCCACAGACAAGTCTCAACAGCAATAAACTTGTTTACCGGTACGCAAATAACGCATGCAATATTGCGCAATAATGTGAATTATTTACATTTATGAAAATAAAACAAAACTAGTAAAATACATTCATCTATGATAATAATCTGCTTCTCGTTCTTCTAATTTGAACCACACAAATCACCGGGTCACAGACCCAAACACAGTGAGTGTAACAAATGCAATTAAAATAAAAACTAATTATAATTTTCTAATACCATTCTAGGTATACCGTTATTGGAGTAATGAAATAAAAGTCATGCAGTGGCAACTAAATATTTAAATAAATGAACGAATTATGCACATGAGAAGAACTCGATTGGGTCATATTGACCCGAACACAATAGGAGGGTTAAGTGGTTAGTCTTATACCGTTTTACGAAGATTCTATGACCAAGTTGGTTTATCTTTTCAATTTCTCGATCACGTTCACTTTTTTCAATACAGCCTACCTATATGCAGGCGTTCGATGGTTAAAATGTCCACCATTCGACATATTAAAAACACTATTTGGGAAAATGATGAATATATTTATTAAATCGCAAGCTTTCAGACACATACTCTGTCCTTCGTCAGGCGTAATATGAAAATGAGAAATGTTGACAAGGTAACATCAAATGGCAAATATTAACAAAGTAACTAGAGAATTACAGTTAAATCACTGTTGCAAAAGTGTCTGTTCTTGAAAATAGGCATAGGACAGTTCATATCCATTACCTCTGTTCAAGTTGTTATAGGCTGTTTTAGAATTTCAATAGCTTCTCGAATCTTCGTTCATGTCAATTCCTATTGTTAGCCCGAAATTCTTGTGTTTTCAAATTTTATATAGTGTATTGTTTAAGGCATATTGAGCAATTGCTGATTTAGTGGATGAAGTTAACGTTAAGTACCTTTTGTGTTCTATTAAACTGGTATTAATGCTTCTTCCAGTTTCACCAATGTAGACTTTATCACAAGAGCATGGTACTTCTTTAACACCCCATGTATGCACAATACAAAATTTGAAAACACAAGAATTCTCGCAAACTATAAGGATGGATATACAAAGAAGTACTGAGAAGTTATTGAAATTCTGAAACAGCATAACAACTTGAACAAAGATAATGAATATATGTCCGATAGCTGGATGTCTATTTTCAAGAACTGAAACTCTTACAACATTGATTTAATTTTAATTTGCTAGTTACCTTGTTAATATTTGTCACTCTCATAGTACGCCTATATTAAGGACAGAGTATCTATCTGAAAGCTTGTGATTTAATAAATAAATGTACCATTTTCTCAAATAATGTTTTTAGTATTTAAAATTATTTTGTAAAAGTCAAATAGTTAATCGTTATTTCAAATTCTTTCACGTTTACCCAAAAACATGGTTTTAATTTTTAATAAATAAGTGTTGATAGAACTAATCAGGCTCTAAAATTTTATTTAACGTTTCTCACCTATGATTTCGATTAGGCTATTAGACAAAAACTATTACTTTATTCATAGGAAAACCTTTTATCCATTGTCACTTCAAAGTAAGGTAGCGTGATGTTAATGCAAGACTAAATTCTGGATAAAGAAGATAATGGGTGACTGCGTTTCGTGACATTAAGCGAAAATCATTTTAAAAACTTTAACCATGTTAAGGAAAAAAAAATTTTATCATCGGAAAACATTTAGCAGCATGGAACCGATGGATAGGTAGTCTAAATGCAGAATTGCATTTTGCGTATAACGTTATCTTATTTACACATAAGAAGCGAATTCAGTACTTATCAGCGAAAATATAGATATATTTTCAAATAAAATATTACAGTTGTCCAAAAACGTCTTTATTGTTATCGTTACAAGGGTTTCGTCGCAATGCTGCACATAGTATAGATAAAGAGCATATCATGAATCAATAAACGGAAGATAGGATATTCGCATAGTGGGCGGAGCTGGATCGTGTCAGCTGGAGAGTAATTCTGGCACGAAGTGCATGTTTACGTACGGTGCCTGATTTTATTACTGAATTTTGTTGAGAATTAGAGTGTTATTGCCACAAATATGCGTTGTGCTGTTGCTACTTGCAACGTAGACAATCACTCTAAAAATTATAATACAGATTTAACTAATGTCTTTCGATTTCTAAAGACGATAATTTAAACAAACAATGGTTACATGCTTGCAAACGAGACAACAAGGTTAACGTATTAAATGCTAGAATATGTTATTTACATTTTGGCAAAGAAAGTTATGAAGAAATATAAAAGTGTTAATATCTTAATTTCCATAATATGTATCATTGAAAAAAGTAATTCATTTCACCCCGTAATAATATTAGCAAGCATCAGAAAAGAAAAAATGCTCTATATAAGTTAATCCAAAAACATTTTACTGTT